>PVJA010019391.1:0-38399 GCA_004027025.1 Myocastor coypus | reverse complement strand
AAAAAAAAAAAAAAAAAAAAAAAAAAAAAAAAAAAAAAAAATCAAAAATGCCTTCTTATCCTTGTAGATCCTAACTCCTCACTGTTTGTCCCTGAATGGGAAGATCCCCAAAAAGGGCTTTGACAATAGTACATTTGGTTTGGACTGTCTTTGCCTCAGGGCTTTAGAGATAATGCCCCACATGTGCATGAGTATTGGCTCAAGACCTGAGAGATTTAAATAAAAAGAAGGCCTGATAGAGTAGATGCCCTCCTCATCTGTAACCCTACTCAGGAGTTATCCAACAAAAACACTGCCAAGGCTCTCTTTCTATCAGAAAGTGGTGGCAATGTGTATCATAAGGCCTAGATGTCTCAACCAAAGGTGGCATAGTGGATATGTTGTAACTCTAGGACAAGATAGATAAGTGTCCCCAAAGAGAAGAAAGGTAACTTGCCATCTGGATCTCCAGAGTCTAAACAGCAACTTAAAGCTTTCTTGGTAATGGTAGGCTTCTGCACATATGGACGCTCCACTGTAAAGTAACAGATAAATATGGTATGAGACAACTTGAGGAGCAGAAACTGAACCCTTGAGAGGGACAGCAGCCACTCAAGAGGCATTGAAAGCCCTAAAACAGGCCCTAGAGCAGGCCCTCGTGTTCGCTTTCTAGATGGCTAAAAAAGAGGGATTAGCCACACAAGTACTAACTCAATGTCTGGGCCAGGAAAACAATCAACAATCAGTTGCTTACTTTTCGAAACAATGAGGCTGGCCTTGCTGATTACATGTGATAGCCACTGAGGCATTCTTAGCTCAGGAACATCTAGGATAACTTTGGGACAAAAGCTTTTAATTCTTGTCCCATGCCAGGATAAGAACACAAGGGAGAAGGGCCAACCAAATAGCTCAGCAGATTAAAGCACCTGCAAGCAGGTGCAGTGGCTGGGGGTTTGATTCCCCAGGCCTGCCATGCTGGCCTTGCCCCCAGGGTGTGCTGAGACAGCAACTGAGACCAGACATGGTGGCATGCACCTACAATCCCAGCTCTTGGAATGTTGTATACAGGCAGATCACTACGATCCGATCTAGTGGTGAGATTCTAAACCTCCTGTAGACCCTTCCCTAAAATAAAAAAAAAAAAATTTAAAGAAGAACATAAGGGAGTTCTATTAGAACACAAGGAAGATCTGTGAATGACTGGAGAAAGGCTTACTATTGTACCATTCTCACTGAAAACCCAGATGTTTCTCTCTGTAGTGAGCCCTTTTTGGTCATCGTCTTGGCCCAAGAAGTTTATATTTGTAATCCCAAAGATACATTATTGGAATCCTGCCACGTTACCTCCAACATAAACCACACCTCTTGGAATCCTCTAGCACCTGCTCGTGTTATCCTTGGGACTCCAGTTCAGCCACTGCTTTGTTTGCCATGGACACCAGCCGTTCCGGCACTGCCAGTGGTTCCTGCACCTGCAAAGAGTGCAAATGCACCATTTGCAAAAAGAGCTGCAGCTCCTGCTGCCCTGTGAGCTGTGCCAAGTGCGTCCAGGGCTGCATATGAGAAGGGGCTTCTGACAAGGGCAGCTGCTGCGTCTGACTGCATCGAGCCCTGCTCCCATGTGCACATGGAATGACAGAAACAACCAGTATATTTTTGTAATAACAAGCCCATTTTGGTAATAACTGGCTTCATTTTGTATGAAGTTATGTAACTAACAATAAAGTTGTTGACTTTAAAAAAAAGAAAAGAAAAAAAAAGTTGATTCCAATCTACCACTCCCAGTGTAATCCATGGCAAAAGTAAAGACACTAAAACATTTATAATTACTGGGGAGCCAAGGGGTCCTAAGTGCAGCCACAAAGGTGGCTTTTCAGAACAAAGAGACTGACCCAGGGCCACACCAAGTTTTATTCAGTAGTGGAGGAATGGCTTGAGAAAGAATGACTGAGAATTCTGGGAAGTAGGAGAGTACTGTGAGCTGAGCTAGGTAGGCAGGTGGCCTGCATTTACCTCTGCCCTATGCAGAGAGGATATGCAGAGGATATGCAGAGAAAATAATTTGCATTATGATATTGAGATAGTATCTAATGTTTCAGGGCTCTGATGTGTAATCTTTCAAGCCCCAGGAAGTCATAGCTTCTATTTAGAGGCTCCATCCTAGCTAGCAGCACAGAGCACTGGCTCTTCATCCTGTCTCTACCCGGCTCACATTATAGAGCGGCAAGTGTGTGACATCTTCAAAGACTGTCACCAGCACCTCAACTAGATCAATATACATTGCCTAAGGCCAGTTGAAAGGATAAAGAGAAGTCCTGGCCAGCTCTGTACCTATCAATACAAGAAATAGGGTCAGGCTCATCCAAAATGGAGATGATCATTCTTCTTTCAAGAAGAGTTGCTCAGGTGTTCTCCACACTTTCCAGTCTTGGCATCATTTTAAACCTAGTCAACATCCTTCCAATTAATCAGCAGATAGAACATAGGTGTGAAGGGCTCCGTGGCACAAGTGCCTGCCTGGCAAGTGCAAGGTCATGAGTTTGAACCCCGGTTCCACCAAAAAAAAGAACATAGGTGTGAACAGAACATTGCCTAGACTTATCGAAGCAGTTTCATGAAGGATTGCATGAGGAGGGTAGTTTATGCCACAGTCAGCCCCATCCAGGTCACTGAAGCAGAAGGACTTTCCCTAGAACTTCTTCCTAAAATCCAGAATTTATTCCTCTGACCTGAGCTGTCCAATTTGCTCAGGGAAAATGAGTCAATATATATACTGACTCTAAATATGCTTTTTGGATTTACATGCACATACATCTATATTGAAAGAAAAAAGAATTTTGATTTGCTGCCAGTCTCCAGTAAAGCATGGATGAGAGATCTACTACCTCTCTGAGGCAGGAAGTCTCCCAAGCAAGGCATGAGCTGTCCATTGGCAGGGACATCAAGACTCCTCAGGCCCTGTCTACTAGGGTAAGTCTAAGAGATTTCACTGTCAAGCAGACTGCTCTGTCCAATATAATTCTGGCCCACCTATATTCCTAACCATGGTCCCATTCTAGGAGCTTGATATAACACCAGGACATGCTACAGAAGAGCCTCCATTATGAAGGAGGTGTTCAAAGGGGCAAATGGGTGTGGTGGAAAGTTATTAAGTCCCTACCCGATGCTTTGCAAAGTCTGCTACCTGGAGTCTGTGGCAGTGTAATTCAAGTCTGTAAGGCATATTCTGCTTAGGCTCTCCATGATCCAGAAGTTCACCTTCCCCACTGCCTGAGCCAAAACCGAGCTGTGGGTCCTCCCTGGAGAAGAATGAAAAATGGATGTGACTCACATGCCTATGGGTAAGGGACATGCATCCCTCGTACTATGCACTAATATCTTCACTGGGTGAATACAAGCCTCCCATGCCATGTCAAAAAGGGTCTTGGAAATGGTAAAAGTCCTTAAAAAAATGATCTCTAGGTTTAAGCAACCTAGGTCTGTCCAGACTAATAATAATATTTTATATCCCAAATGATACAGTCACAAACATACCAGGAATTAAGTGCCATTGAAACAGGAAGGAGGGGCTAGGGAGATAGCTCTGTGGCACAAGTGCCTGCCTGCCAAGTGCAAGGTCATGAGTTTGAACCCCGGTCCCGCCAAAAAAAAAAAAAAAAAAAGAAACCGGAAGGTAAGGCATGACTAAAATTGTTTGGAAAATGAGACATGACAAAATCCTAGAACACAGGGCCAGCCAGAGTAAAGCTCAGCAGAGTAAAGCACCTGCTTAGGCAGATGCAGGGGCTGGGGTTCTATCCCTGGCCTTCAAGGCCTGCTCCACCCCTGGGGTACACTGAGACAGTGATTGAGATTGGGAGTGGTGGTGCATGCCTATAATCCCAGCTCTTGGGAGGCTGGAAAACAGGAAAGATCGTTGCAAGTTCAATCTGTATGGTGAGACCCTCTAGACTCTATACTAAATACATTTTTTTAAAAAATCCTGGAACAGAGGCATAGAATGGTTCCAAAAACCATGCTGTGGACTTCTCATGAGAACTTGAGCAGGTAGACCTGATGTCCCCCCAAAGAGTGGGTAGTACAAATGGAACAGTCCACACTGAGTTTTTGCTACTGTGTGTTCTCTTGCCTGGTGGCCCACCCTCAAGTTATAGGGCATCGAGGGTGAATCTTCTAAATCTTTCAATAACAGCCTACTGCAGTGGTTCACCACCACTTCTCTAGGGCATACTTTTTTTCCCTACTCTTACTTGGCCAGGACTCATTCTGTAGAGCTTATTTCTTTTCATAGATTTAATAAAATTTTACTTCCATGACCAAATTTTGCTTGCCTTGACCAGTTCTTTGTTCAACACAAAAAAATAACCCAGACACCAACTCTGCAAGGAAGCTGTCCCACCCCACAGTCCAGTAACACCATCTCTATGCTGCATGGAGGCCTTAGTCAAGTGTGGTCAAGAACCCCACCATAAGTAGCTAGATCTCCTTCCAGTTCCCTCGATGAGGTTACAGACAGCCCCCAAGTCCCAATTTAAGCTCAGCCTATGGGAAAACCTTTTCAACAATTGGCCTACTCACTGAGGTGAAACAGCTAAGTTCTTCCAACACATGACCCATGTCGAAACTGTCCAACAAGTTCTCTAGGACTATGGATGTAAAAATTTTCCACTACCAAGTATAACAATAATTATCAGGCCTATGTTTGCACTGGTGACCAGGTCCTAACCAAGACTTGGAAGGAGGGTAGTCCCTAGGTCAACTCACATCCAAATGGCAAGGTCATTACACAACCCTATTAATCACTCCTTCTGCTATTGAAGTCCAGGAAATAGATAGTTGGGTTCCCCTTCACACACTGAAACCCAAATTGCCTGAGACACCAGAAGGCAAAGAAGAAGGAGAACAAAGCTCATACACCTGCAAAACAGTGGACAACTTCAAGTTTCTTTTCCAAAACCACCAACCTCTGTTGAACCACAGAAGTAAAAGTTTTGTTCTCTCTAAGTACATTATGTGGCTAGACTTACTACTCTTTACTACACTTAAGATTCTTGTCCCAGGTTATAACATGATTTTCTTTTTCTGTTTCTCTTGGGATTTTTTCTGGGTGATTCAAAAACTTCTTCACCATAAAGAGATACTTAAATGACTGCTTTCATAATTCCTTAAGACTGATCATTTTCCTCCTGTCATCAACAACTACCTAAGAACTTGACAAAGAGATGAACTTGCCCACAGTATTGACATCTTTTAAGATCAAATAGAATCAGCTGCAGCAGTGAACAGGAAACACCATAGGGGACTAGATCTCCTTACAACTGAAACTGAGGGATCATGTCTGTCTCTAAATGAATGTAGCTCCTATGTCAGTCAGTCCGAAGCAGAGAGGTGTGGCTCAGAAACTGGCTGACCATATTTCTAAGAGCTGCAGAGAACGGAATCACAGATATCCGGGTCAAATAGTAGAATTGGGATTTTGGTTATTGCCCTGGACATGGTTTACATTAAAACATCTCCTAACCTAACTATTTAGCCTTTCTTTCTTTCTTTCTTTCTTTCTTTCTTTCTTTCTTTCTTTCTTTCTTTCTTGCAGAGCCGGGAATTGAACTCAGGTCTTTGCATGTGCCAAGCAAGCACTTATTCTACTGAGCTATCTCCCCAACACCATAGCCTTTACATACTTAATCTCTTAAGCAAATTCATTTCTTCTTGTGAAGTAGCCATTAAACTACTAGTGATGGCCATAGGGTAAGATCAGAACCGACCTCCACATCTACAGTTTATCAAGAAATCCTGAGAGAAAGAACTCAGATCCTTTGAATTTGTAGATCAGACAAAAATAGAGGTAGAACTACTGCCCCTATTCAGGAATAAGCAGCCATGGAAGGTAGAACGTCCTCCTCCAGGACCTGTTAAAGATTTTTAGGAGCCAGGATTCTCGGGAGGGCATAGCACAGTTAGAAACAGTGGGGCTGAGGGAGTCATTTTCTTACACCCCTTCAAGTTTTTTGTTGTTGTTGTTTGTTTGGTTTTTTGTATTGGAGATCAAGCTCAGAACCAAGCAGGCCCTTATGCCACTTAGCTAAATCCCTTGGCCTTCACTCATGTAATTTCAAATGGCACCCTACAGCCATTCCTCCTTGAGTTAGCCTAAGAGATGTAGAAAGTCACATAAGAAAAACCCAGTAAGGGGCGCGGCAGGATGGCTCAGTGGTCTAAAGCGCCTGCTTAGGAAAGCTTGGGTGGCTGCAGGGACCGCTGTTCGATCCCTGGCACCACATGCTGCGCCAGCCCTGCCCTCAGGATAGGCTGAGCCGGCCCTAAAAATAAATAAACAATCCAAGTTGATAAAAAAAAAAAAAAGAAAAACCCAGTAATTCTCTCTAGTTGATGGCACAGGAGTTGGCTCACCTGCTCCAACCTTTGGTCACCTTTACCTAGCTCCAAACTTATTGAGGGTATGTGAACAGGCACTATGTGTCACGTATGTGATTAAGATCAGAGTGACTTCTGAGACAAGTATGCACGGGAGACCCTGAGATGGCTTTGCTCCTTGTCAATCATTCTTGTCAATCACACCTAGAAACTCCCGGGAGGCCCCCCAGGCTGAGGCGCTGACCCTTTCAATTCTGAAAACCCAGTTTATCTGGGGAGCTGCAGTTTGCTGTGAGTTGTAACTGTGTGCGGTGCCCTGGCTTTCCTTCCCCCTGGCACCGCTTTTTCTGTTTGTGTGCACGCTGGGCCTGAGCACACACTCCCCTGATCCTCCCGTGATAAATGTAGTTACTTTCCCCTTGCCAGCAAATGTGCCCCAGAAGCTCATGTTTCTCATGCACAGGAGCCCAGGTGATAGCTGCTGATGCCATCACAGGCACAGGCCTACTCCTACCCTCTCTGCCTTCCGTCCATAATTGTTATCTCTCTGAGTACCAAGCTGCACCCTCCAGGATTACTAGTGTGTTTTGTACATGCTTACAAAGAGAGGAGACAACACCCACATATCTATGGCAAACATGCCAGCCCAGCATCAGCCATGCCAGCAGCCAATGGGCATGGCAAGCCCATCCTTTCAGCCAGGTATAATTCAGATGTAGGGGGAGCCAGTGCTCACCACCAATATCTAACAGGGATTGACACATTCTGCTCAGAAAACCTGGCAATTACAGATTTATCAGCTCTAGCAATAAAAAACAGATTTTTATGAGGCCTGCTACACTTAGCATGGATTTCTCATGGTGATTGCAGGAGTGTAAAAGACTTATGGAAAAGCAATGAGTCAAAATATGGCATAAGAATGGATGGCCTTGTTGATGTCAATAATCGTTATTCTTGCAATTTAGATATTTGTCTTGGCACTCCACCAACAGGCTCTTATAGTAATAAACTGAATGGTGATATGAACAGACTTGTTGCTCCCATCTCCCAAACTAGGCAAAAAGTGACACCTGACAATTGGTTTATCATTTTCAATCGATGTTACATTTGCTAACAGAGCACAAGCTGCCCAGTGCAGGGACTGTACACAGGAGCAAAGCAGAAATTTCAAATGAAATGTTGCAATTTCAAAATAAAGAATAATATAGTACCATCTTTGAATTTCAGAAAGATATAACTTGGCCTCCTATATGGCAAAGGAAACCAAACTGATACTACTGGCATCAACATGTCACCATGACACAAATATTGATAGAGAAACTGCAACAAAACAGAAGTCTGAGATGCAAACTTTCAATAACAAAACCAAATGTGGAGTACATGGTCTTGATGAGTTGTGCAGCAACTATGATGTCGCTGGAAACACCAAGTATTGGCCAGTGACTATGTTTTATTCAATCCTGAACATATGCAGTATAGTTTGATAGTTTACAAAGAAAATAACTAGTGCAAAATACCGTGGAGAAATTTTCCTTAGAAGATTGGGACTAGACATCATTTTCCTGGAAAAAAATGAAGTATTTCTTTCCAGCGAACTAGACAAAAAAAAAAAAAAAAAAATTGTGGAGCACATAGGTGAGCTGACCGGTGAACAGGCAAGTAGAGGATCACAGTGGCCTTTTTTTTTTTTTTTTGTCTTTTTAAGACAAGCTCACTATGCTACTATGCATTTCAGGCTGGTCTTGAGCTCACTTTTTAGCCCAGCCAGTCTCAAACTCACAATGATCCTCCTCTCCTGCACAATGACCTATTATAACAAGAGGGAAACAGAAAAGATGTCAACTGTGCCCTATAGGAAAGTACAAGTACTGGACAGGGTGGCACAAACTTGTGATCCCAGCATTTGGGAGGCTGATGGAGGAGGATTATTCAAGGCCAACCTGGGCTACATAATAAGTTCAAGACTGGTTTGAACTAATCTGAACAACTAATTTGTTTTTGCTTTGTTTTGTTTTTGTGGGACTGGGGTTCGAACTCAGGACCTTGCACTTGTCAGGCAGGCACTTGTGCCACAGACCTATCTCCCCAGCCCCTGAACAACTAATTTGGTTTTTTTTTTTTTTTTTTTTTTTGGAACAACTAATTTGAAGACAACAATATGCAGTGAAATAACCACTGTTGAATTCCTATCATTTTGTTTAGTGAAATTCTGTATTGTGGGACCTAGCAGGATGGCTCAGTGGTCTAAAACGCCTGCTTAGGAAAGCTTGGGTGGCTGCAGGGACCGTAGTTCAATCCCCAGCACCACATGCTATGCTGAGCTAGCCATAAAAATAAAATAAACAAACAAAAGTTCTGAAACAAGAAAAAAAACATTAAAAAAAAAAAAAAAAAGAAATTCTGTATTGTTTCTTCTATTGTTGTTTTACTTTTTTTGTTCTTTTTAAAAACATTGGGGCTGAGGAGATAGCTCCGAGGCACAAGTGCCTGCTGGGCAAGTGCAAGGTTGTGAGTTCGAACCCTGGTCCCACAAAATAAATAAATAAATACATAAATAAAATAATAAATAAAAACATTTTTAAAGGATTAAAGAAAAAAAGGGATACCAGGCATGGTGGTACCTGTCTGTAATCCCAGCACTTGGGAGGCTGAGGCAGGAGGATCAGTGCGAGTTCAAGACCAGCCTGGGCTACAAAAGTGAGCTCAAGGTCAGCCTGAACATATAATGAGACCCTACCTCAAAAAGACAAAAAAAAGGGGGAGAGGGGACTGGCCTAAACTGCATAGTGAGACCCTGCTTCTAAAAAAAGAAAAAAGAACATACATACCATCAGTGTAAGCAGTACGTGTGTAGGCAACATGCAGTTGTCATGTGTGAAGACTGCCTTGGGTGCGACAGTTGCAGCAAAGCTCAGTTCTGTGGTAGACTTCTGTTTATCTTTACACTGCAGCTCACATAGGTTTTTATTTTTGATGCTATCTTTTAGGTTTTGCAAGCAAGTAAACAGCAGACGTGGAAATGTTGATGTCTATTCTAAACATTCATTACAGGTTTGGTATTTTATTTCATTGCCATCTTATTTCCTTGCTAAGTGAATGTTGTACAATATAATAGGAAGCTCCTGGCAGAATAGGAACAGGTGACAAACCTGTCATATAGAAAAGGAAAGCTAAGCACACGTGTTGTCAGTGTAAGTGAGATGTACACAAGGAACATGCAGTTGTCATGTACGAAAATTGCCTTGGGTCTGGCAGGTGAAGCAAAAGTATTTTATTTTATTTTTTTTATTTTTTTGTGGAACCAGGTTCAAACTCAGGACCTTGCATTTGCCAGGCAGGCACTTGTGCCACAGAGCTATCTCCCCAGCCTGAAGCAAAAGTTTTTTTTTTAAGATTTTTTTAAAATTTTATTTATTTATTTTTTCTTGTTTCAGAACATTTGTTTGTCTATTCACTAATTTTTATGGCCGGCTCAGCCCGCCCCAAGGACAGGGCTGGCGCAGCATGTGGTGCCAGGGATCCAACCGCAGTCCCTAAAGCCACCCAAGCTTTCCCAATCAGGTGCTTTAGATCACTGAGCCATCCTGCCAGGCCCAGCAAAAGTATTTTAAAAGTTTACTTTTTGTAGTACAATTCTCTTGATATTTTCACTGTAATTCATATAGGAAGTTCTTTCTTTTTTTGTGGGGAAGGGTCTACAGGATGTTCAGAATATCACTCCTAAATAGGACTCATAGTGATCCACCTGTTTACAACCTCGCAAGAGCTGGGATCACAGGCACAAGCCACCATGTCCAGTCTCAATTGCCAACTCAGCACACCCCAGGGGCAGGACTAGCACAGCAGGCCTGGGGATTGAACCCCCAGCAGGCACTTTAATCCCCTGAGCTATTTGGCCAGACCTAAAAGGTTTTCTGTTCTGTTTTTTGGTTTTTTGGGTTTTTTTTTTTTTTTTTTTTTTTTAATGGCTAGCTCAACCTGCCCTGGGAGTGGGGCTGATGCATCATGTGGTGCCTAAGCAGGTGCTTTAGACTGCTGAGCCATCTCACTGGCCCCAAAATGCTTCCCTTGATCTTTTTTTTTTTTAGTACTAGCATTCGAACTCACAACCTTGCACTTGCCAGGCAGGCATTTGTGCCAGGGAGCTATCTCTCCAGCCCCTAAAAGTTATTTCTTTTCTTTTTTTTTTCCCCTAAAAGTTATTTCTGATGTTATCTTTTAGGTTTGCATGCAAGCATACAGCTGGTGTGAAAATATTGATGTAGAGTCTAAGCACACAATACATATTAAGAATTTAATAATTTATTTTACTAACATTGTATGCTCCTGTTATGTATATACTGTGTAATATAATACAAATCTCCTGAAAAACTAGCAAGATCACTGAGATATCAAGTATGTCTTATGTAAAGGCCAGAAAAGCAAAAGACATGTGTTGTCAGTCTGAGCAATCCATGTCTATGGAACATGCTGTTGTCATGTGTGCAGGCTGCCTTAGGTATAATTGAAGCAAGACTTTTTTTTTGTAAATTGATGTTAGTATTTTCATTGTAGGTTACATAGAAATTTATTTCTGGGGCCGGCCAGATAGCTCACCTAATTAAATTGCCAGCTTAAGCAGACAAAGAGCCTGGGAATTTGATCCAGAGCATGCTGTGCCTGCCCTACCCCCAGGGTTGGCTAATGTAGTGACTAAGACTGGGCAGGATGGTGCATGCCTATAAGCCCTGTGCTTGGGAGGCTGAAAACAGGAGGATCACTATGAGTCTAATCTGTGTAGTGAGACCCTGTAGACCCCTCACTAAATAAACTTTAAGAAAGAAATTTATTTCTGATGTTCTTTTTCAGACTTTGTACACCAAAGCCTAGTTGATATTCAAAACTTTGATACTCTTTTATAAAAAATAAATATTTAAAACAAGCAGGGCATGGTGGCGCATGCCTGTAATCCTAGCACTCAGGAGGCTGAGGCAGGAGGATCGGTAAGAGTTCGAGACCAGCCTGGGCTACAAAACTGAGCTGAAGGCCAGCCTGAGCTGTACAGCGAGACCCTGTCTCAAAACGACAAAAATAAATAAATAAATAAAAATAAAAATAATTTAAAAAATAAAACAATGGTTTATTTTTTTTCCTATTAAGTTTGATTTGACTCAAAATTAGTATTAATAATTCATCAATAAAATATTCAAAATAATATTTAGCACCTTGATGACAAAACTAGTTTTATGCCCCAAGGGCTATGTGTTTGTTTGCTATTGTGTCTCTTCACAGTAGTTCACCCTAAGCTGCAGGATGTTTTTTTTGTTTGTTTGTTTGTTTGTTTTGTGGGACCAGGGTTCAAACTCACAACCTTTGTATTTTTATTTTTATTTTACCCCATTTTTCCTACTTTTACTTGACCCAAGTTTGCTCTGCAGGGCCTACTTTTTCTTTGGTTTTTCCTTGGTTTTTTTCTTTCTTTTTTTTTTTTTTTTGTTTTGTTTTGTTTTGTTTTGTTTTTTTGTGGGAGCAGAGTTCGAACTCACAACCTTGCACTTGCCCAGCAGGCACTTGTGCCTCAGAGCTATCTCCCCAGCCCCTTCTTTGGTTTTTTTCTACCTTTAATAAATGTGAAATTTTGTTACTATTTATTCTTGTTATGTGTGATTCTTTGAGACAGAAAAAAAAAAAAAAAAACTATAAATCACCTCTAGAAGGAGACTTCCACAGCCCAAAATCTGGTACAATAGCACAAGGAAAAAGAAAAAATGAGAGGAAAAAGAAAAAGAAAAAGCCACAGAAGTACAGGCTACCCTTCATGCCCCTGCTGCTAAGCCTCTTCATAGGTGATGTTACAGGATAGGCAGTCAGATAGGGCCAGGCCCTCCAGGGCAATATCGAAAGCAACTTGACTATGCAGCTTTGCAAGGGACAAGCACCTGTGGACCAGACCTTGAAACAAAAGAGCAAAGAAATGCAGTTGCCCACTCAAAGTTAAGCATCAGGGATCGATATTCTAAATGAATATCATCACCTTAAAAGAGTCTAAAGGAGCCAGAAACTCAACCCCCAACAGAAAGAACCCTGATTCCCTATTCATGCCCCCTTGCTACGTGACTTGCTTCCCAATTTGCTCCTGATTTAATCAATTTTACCTGAACAGTGATGCTTGTAATCTCATTGTCGACCATAATTTTGTCCCACCTCATGACCACCTAAGCAAGTTCCCCTAGTTTCACCTTAGGTCCGCCTTATCACATGCTTTTGTCCTATAAGACCCCTAAAGAAAGACAATTTTGGGGGCAACCCACTGGAGCCCCCTTTCTGTTCCCCTCTTGGACAGCTTTCTGCCCCAGTAAATTTTCTATTCTAAACCTCCGTCTCGTTCCTAAAATTCATTCTTCGGTTTTAGAGAACGTGAACTCGTCCAAGTGTTTTTCAGGTTATGTTTTTCTTCCTGTATGAGTGAGACAACATCACAAATCACACACACACACACACACACACACACACACACACACACACACACACACACAAATTTAGATGCTATTTTAAACGGGCTGCAAGACCACATTCCTTAAACTAAATTGACTCCTGAGCCTCACAGTCTGCAGACATAACACCTTCTTTTACACTCTTGGAGCTAATTTCTGATACATCTGTCAACTCAAAACTGTTCTCTGACCTACGGTAAGAAGCTGCGCATGCCCTGAGGGGACAGATCCTACGACTCTGTAGACCAGAATATGTATTAGTGTGCATTCAGCCAGTGCTAAGTAACTGTGGATGGAACTCAATTCATTCATCAGAGCTAGTGTGGTTGAGGGCAGAGAAAGCCAATGCATTGAAGAAGTGCTTCACTTTTCATACTGTACTTTAACGTGATTAGCGGCTAGCCGTCGTGGTGCATGCCTGTAATCCCAGCACCCTTGGAAGCAGAGGCAGGAGCATCTTCAGTGTGAGTCCAGCCTGTGAACATTAGCCACTTGGCAAGACGGTGCCTCAAAATAAAAGGCTGGGGGGGCTGGGGAGATAGCTCCGAGGCACAAGTGCCTGCTGGGCAAGTGCAAGGTCGTGAGTTCGAACCCTGGTCCCAGAAAAAAAAAAAAAAAAAAAATAGATAAAAGGCTGGAGATGGACTTAGTGTGAAGCCTCTGGGCTCAATCCCCAGCATCACAGAACCTTCACACACCACGACTCTCATGATTGTGTCACCTCTGAGCGCAACTGTGCCGCATGAGCTCAAGCTGGTTTATCAAAGCCGGGTACTTCCATCTGTGGCAAAACTAATCGCTGAGCTTAGGAGTCTGGGCGCAGCTACGCAAACAAATCCCTCCCATTTGCGTCAGTGTCAGCGGCCGTTTCCCCTCCAGCTGTGATCTTCAGTGTTACAAGTTCAAAATACAAACAAGAATTAAACCAAGCTGCTAAAAGATGAATTCCTGGGCCCGGCAGGATGGCTCAGTGGACTAAAGCGCCTGCTTAGGAAAGCTTAAGCGGCTGCAGGGACTGCGGTTCGATCCCCGGGAACCACATGCTGCACCAGCCCTGTCCTCAGGGCAGGCTGAGCCAGCCATAAAAATAAATAAACAAACAAAAGTTTTGAAACAAAAAATAAATAAAATTCTAAAAAGAAAATGTGCTGGAACTTCTCAGGGATCGCTAGAGACATGGCTGCAGCAGTGATGGTGGCATGTAGGCCTCCTGTGGAACAAGAGTTGCTTCTAAAGAATGATAACAGGTGCTGGGGAGATAGCCCCATGGCACAAGTGCCTGCCTGGCAAGCACAAGGTTGTGAGTTTGAACCCAAGTCCCACAAAAATAAAAAGTGATAACAAAAGCCCCTGATGATGGTACAGGCTGTAACCCTAGCACTTGGGTGGCTGAGGAAGAAGGATCACTTGGAGTTGGAGGCCAGCCTGGGCCATACACTGAGTTAAAGACCAGCCTGAACTATTATACAGGTGGTATAGAGGAAAAAAACTCACAGCCGGTTAGATGTCTGTTATGAGTTCATGTTCTCTAAAATTGGAGAATAAATTTTAGGAACAGCAGAGGTTAAGAGCAGAATATATTTATCATGGGAAAGAAAGCTTCTGTCTGAGAGACAGAAGGGGTCCTGAGTGTGTTGCCAAGAAACCTGCCTTTTCTATGGATTTTTATAGAACAAATCCATGAGGTAAGGTGGGTCCAACGTGGGAAACATGGGAACTCATAAAGTGCACATGAGGTGGGACAAAACTATGGTCAACCAATAAGATAGTGAGTATAACTGCCCAGGTGAAGTTGATTAAATCCAAGATCAAATGGAGGAGCAAGTCACATAGCAAGCAGGCATAAATATAGAACAGAGGCTTTTCTGTAGGAGGTTGGGTTAGTGACTCTTTCTGGCTTTTTCAGGGTGATAGAGACCTACTTAGCACATCAATCCCTGATGTTTATCCTTAGGAAGTATGTGGTGCATTTGTTCTCTCTTTCATCTTGAGATCGGGCCCTCAGCAGGGATGCCTGTCTCTCCCACATTTGCAAGGCATCTTGTCTTTTGCACTGGCTCCTTGGAGAGCCCACCCTTATCTGAGTGCCTCTAACATTTCTACCTAACTCAGTTGCCCATAACATACCCGTACCCTGTCTCAGAAAGAAAGAAAGAAAAGAAAAGAAAAGAAAGGAAAGGAAAAGAAAAGAAAGAATATCAAAAGGGCTGGCCAGATAGCTTAGCAGGCTAAAGCACCTGATTAGGCAGAGCTCTGGAGTCAACCCTGACCCCCAGGCAGGCTGAGATGGAGATTGAGACTGGGCATGGTGGTGCACACCTATAATTCCAGTGCTTGGGAGGATGAAAACAGGAGGATCACTATGAGTCAGATCTATGTAGTGAGACCCGGAAAACCCTATACTAAATATGTAAAAATAAAATTTAAAACCAAAAGAATGCTATCAAAGACTAGAGACTAATACAGCTTTCACAGTGTCCATGGCTGGGCATGGTGGTATATGCCTACAATGCCAGAACTCAGGAGGCTGAGGCAGGAGGACTATTGTGAGTTCAAGACCAGGCTGGGCTACAAAGTAAGCACAAGGCCAGACTGATCTGCATAGCGAGACCCTTTGTCAAAGAGAAAAAATCTTGCTGGGTGTGGTTGTGCACACCTGTAATCCCAGCACTTAGGAGACTGAGGCAGGAAGATCAATGTGAGTTTGAGACCAGCCTGGGCTACAAAAGTAAGCTCAAGGCCAGCCTGAACTGCACAGCAAGACTCTGTCTCAAAAAGACAAAAAAAAAGAAAAAAGGCCCAGCAGGATAGCTCAGTGGTCAAAAGCACCTGCTTAGGAAAGCTTAGGTGGCTGCAGAGACCGCGGTTCAAACCCCGGCACCACATACTGCACCAGCCCTGCCCTCAGGGCAGGCTGAACAGGCCATAAAAATAAATGAATAAACAAACAAAAGTTCTGAAATAAGAAAAAAAAATAAAATAAAAAATTCTTAAAAATAAACCAGGCATGGTGGCTCATGCCTGTAATCCCAGCACTCGGGAGGCTGAGGCAGGAGGATTGGTGCAAGTTTGAGACCAGTCTGGGCTATAAAAGTGAGCTCAGGACCAGCCTCAACTGCATAGCGAGACCCTGTCTCAAAAAGACAAAAAAAAGAGGGGGGGGGCCAGGACGGTTCAGTAGTCTAAAGCACCTGCTTAGGAAAGCTTGGGCTGCTTCAGAGACCACAGTTCAATCCCTGGCAGCACATGCTGAGCCAGCCCTGCCCTGAGGGCAGGCTGAGCCAGCCATAAAAATAAATAAACAAACAAAAGTTCTGAAACAAGAAAAATAAATAAATAAAGTTAAAAAAAAAAAAAAGAGAGAGACAAAAATCAATCAATCAGGCAAACGAATAATGTTCACCATGTAATCAAAATTGGCATGCAGGGGCTGGGGAGATAGCTCTGCAGCACAAGTGCCTGCTTGGCAAGTACAAGGTTGTGAGTTCAAACCCCGGTCCTGCAAAAAAAAAAAAAAAAAAAGAAATTGACATGCAAAGAAGCAAGAAAATGTGATCTTAAAGTAATCAGAAGAAGCCGGGCGTGGTGGTGCACGCCTGTAATCCCAGCACTCGGGAGGCTGAGACAGGAGGATCGATGTGAGTTCGAGACCAGCCTGGGCTACAAAAGTGAGCTTAAGGCCAGCCTGAACTGCATAGTGAGACCCTGTCTCAAAAAAAAGCAAAAAAAAAAGTAATCAGAAGGGGGGCCTGGCGGGATGGCTCAGTGGTCTAAAGTGCCTGCTTGGGGAAGCTTGGGTGGCTTCAGGGACCATGGTTCGATCCCCAGCACCACATGCTGCACCAGCCCTGCCTTCGGGGCGGGCTCAGCCAGCCATAAAAATGAGTGAATAAACAAACAAAGGTTCTGAAACAAGAATAAAAATAATAAATAAAATTTAAAAATTAAAAAAAAAAAAGTAATCAGAAGAGGGGCCCGCGGGATGGCTCAGTGGTTTAAAGCCCCTGTTGGGAAAGCTTGGGCGGCTTCAGGGACCGCAGTTCGATCCCCGGCACCACGTGCTACACCAGCCCTGCCCTTGGAGCGGGCTGAGCCGGCCATAAAAATGAGTGAATAAACAAGTAAAGGTTCTGAAACAAGAAAACAAAAATAAATAAAATTAAAAATTCTTTAAAAAAAAAAAGTAGGGGCCTGGTGGGATGGCTCAGTGGTCTAAAGTGCCTGCTTGGGAAAGCTTGGGCGGCTTCAGGGACCGCGGTTCAATCCCCGGCACCACATGCTATGCCAGCCCTGCCCTTGGGGTGGGCTGAGCCGGCCATAAAAATGAGTGAATAAACAAAAAAGGTTCTGAAACAAGAAAAAAATAAATAAATCAAATTAAAAAGTGATCAGAAGAAAAAAAAAAGTAATCAGAAGAGGGGTGTGTGTGTGTGTGTGTGCATGTGATGTGTGTTTAGCCAAACAAAAGCAATATCAGAAGCAAATCCAATATTTAGGATACTTTATTCTTTGAGCCAGCTGTGGTAGTGTCAATGCTATAAGCTCAGTGCTCTGGGAGACTGAGGCAGGAGAATTACCAGTCCAAAACCCCCAGACTGGGCAAATTAGTAAGAGCTGGTGCAAAATAAAAAGGGCTGGAGCTGCAGCTCAGTGAAAAGGCCCTGAGTTTCATCCCTAGTCCCACAAATAAACAAAACAACAACAAAAACCAAAGTGATCCCTGAAACCCTACCCAGCATCCCTAGTAGGTACTAATAAAAAAAGAAATCTGTGGTGTTGCTCCTCTTGAGCAAATGACTGCACTCCTCAAATTCCCATGCTGAGCCCTTACCTCGAGTGTGGCTGGATTTGGTATTGGGATCTCATGCGGTTATAAAGCTGGGAATCCCATCAGCACAACTGAAGTCATTATGAGAACAGCACGGCCTCTCTCCCCACCAGGCAAAAGACCTGTGAAGACAGTGAACATCAGCTGCCAGTGCAAGCAGAAAGGGCCTTCCCTGGAAAGCTGGTCAGTAGCCTCCTTGTTCTTGGGCCTAGAGCTCTTAGAGTTATAAGATAATAAATTTCTGTGCCTGAAGCTACCCAGCCCATAGCATCTTGTCATGGAGTCTCAGCTGGTGAATGCAGTCATGTACTTCTAGGCTGGGGCAGGCAGTGCCTGCCTGTGAGTTTAGCACCCAGGCAGGATCGCTAGGGGTTCAAGGCTAGGCTGGGCTACAAAGAAAGACTCTGTATCAAAAAGCAAAATTAAAATTTAAAAACTACAGTTATGTATGTCTCTCTCAGAAATTTCTAGTGCATTCTAGCTTTTTATTTTATTTATTTTTGATGGCTGCTTCAGCCCACCCTGGAGGCGGGGGGGGGGGGGGGGGGGCTGGCACAGCTTGCGGTGCCGGGGATCAAACTATGGTCCCTAGGCTTGCCTAAGCAGTGCTTTAGACCACTGATTCCTCACCAGCCCTGCATTCTAGCATTCTATTGATTTATGTATGTATTTATCTATTTAGTATTTTAGAGAAGGGCCTACAAGGTGTTCAGGGTCTCACTACTAGATCGGACTCAAGTGATCTGCCTGTTTACAGTCTCCCAAGAGCTGCGATTACAGGTGTGCACCACCATGCCCAGTCTCAACTGCCATGTCAGAGTGCCCTAGGGGTGGGGCAGGCACCGCAGGCCTCAGGATCCAAGTCCCAGCCCCTGCTCCTGCTTGCAGGTGCTTTTTTTTTGTTTGTTTTAAGAATTTAAAAAAAAAAAATTTTTTTTTTTTTTTCTTGTTTCAGAACCTTTGTTTATTCACTCATTTTTATGGTCGGCTCAGCCCGCCCCGAGGGCAGGGCTGCCGCAGCATGTGGTGCCAGGGATCGAACTGCGGTCCCTGAAGCCGCCCAAGCTTTCCCAAGCAGGCACTTTAGACCACTGAGCCATCCCACCGGGCCCCAAGAAGTATTTTATTATTTTTCTTTTCTTGTTTCAGAACTTTTGTTTGTTTGTTTATTTATTTTTATGGCCGGCTCAGCCTGCCCTGAGGGCAGGGCTGGTGCAGCATGTGGTGCCGGGGATCGAACCGTGGTCCCTGCAGCCACCTAAGCTTTCCTAAGCAGGTGCTTTAGACCACTGAGCCATCCTGCCGGGCCCCCCTTGTAGGTGCTTTAATTTGCTGAGCTATTTGGCCAGCCCTAGAATTATATTTGTTTGTTTGTTTGTTTGTTTGCTTGTTCAGCCAACCCTGGAGCAGCATGTGGTCCTGGGGATAGAACTGTGGTCCCAGGGATCGAATTGCCTAAGCAGGTGCTTTAGGCCACTGAGTTATCTCCCTGACCCAGCCCTAGAATCTTAAAATACTCTGAGAAGTTACACAGCGAAGGAAAATACAACCTTTTAAAACACAAATGTTTTTTCTTGTTTTTATTTTTTTAAGCAGACACTTTTTTTTTTTGTACAGGGTCTCACCACTGACTCATAGTGATCCTCCTGATTGTACCTCCCAAGTGCTGGGATTATAGGCACAAGCCACCACGCCCAGACTCCATTGCCAGCTCAGCGTGCTCTAGAGCCAGGCCAGCGTGGCAAGTAAGCAGACACTTTTTATTTTAAACAGTATAGCCGGGCGTGGTGGCTCATGCCTGTAAATCCAGCACTCGGGAGGCTGAGGCAGGAGGATCAGTGTGAGTTCGAGACCAGCCTGGGCTACAAAAGTGAGCTCAAGGCCAGCCTCAACTGCATAGCGAGACCCTGTCTCAAAAAGACAAAAAAATAAAATAAAATAAAATAAAATAAACAGTATAAAGCAATAAAAGCCGGGCGTGGTGGCGCAAGCCTGTAATGCCAGCACTCGGCAGGCTGAGGCGGGAGGATCGGTGAGAGTTCAAGACCAGCCTGGGCTACAAAACTGAGCTCCAGGCCAGCCTGAACTGTATAGTGAGACCCTGTCTCAAAAAGACAAAAAAAAAAAGTATAAAGCAATAAAACATTAGAAGCAATATAGAATTAAAAGCAAGATGATATGAATTCAACAAGTGTTGTTATAATGCATATTGTCTTCAAAGTAGTTGTTCAGGTTACCATATATAAACATATAAAATTGGCCAAAAAAATTAAGCATTAATTATTTTTCTCAATAAACAGAGGGGCTGGAGAGATAGCTCCATGGCGCAAATGCCTGCCTGGCAAGAGCAAGCTCATGAGTTTGAACCCCGGTCCCTAAAAGCAAATCAATAAACCCATATATATTAGTAATATATATGCCTTCCTATCCCAGTTATTGTTTCCTATTGGGCAATTTCTTTCTCTTTCACAATATCTGTTGTACCTTTTGGGTTTTATTTACTCTTTCAGGTTCATACACTAGGAAGACAAGATGATGTTTGTACATGGTGCAGAGGCTGTGGGGAAAAAGGAACCCTTCTTCACTGTTGTTGGGACTTGTAGACTGATACAACCACTGTGGAAATCAATGAGGAGATTCCTCAAAAGCATCAGACTAGAGGGGCCAGGGAAAGAGCTCAGCAGGATAAGTGTTTTCCTGGCAAGTGCAAGGGCCTGAGTTCAACCCCCAGCGCCCTCCCCTCCACAAAAAAAAAAAAAAAAAAACATTGGACTAGAAATCCCATTCAACCCTGTTATCCCCTCTTGAGTTTTTGGGGTTTTTTTTCAGAAGAAATGTGGTATATGTGCACCCATGTTTATAGCAGTACAACTTGTAGCTAAATCTTGGAAACAACACAAATGCCCATCAACTGAGGAATGGATAAAAAAGATGTGCTATTTTTATGCAATGGAGTATTACTCAGCTATAAAGAAAGATAAACTGGAAGCTTTCATAGGCAAATGGATGCAACTAGAAATATACTCATAACTGAAATAAATTTGACTTGCATTTGTAAACAGAAACTGGTTTTGAACTTAGATACATTTATGTTTTATCACCATCTTTTGAAGGCTTTATTTATTTATTTATTTCGGGCTCAGGCTGCCTTAAGGGTGGGTCTAGACAAGCAGGGGGAGCTGGAGATCAAACCGTGTTCCCCTGCTCCTGAATGGGTTTGTCCACACAGGCACTTAAACAACTGAGCTAACCCACAAGCCCCCATATATCGCCACCTTTTGAAACAGGGCTTGTTAATACTAGCCAGGCCCTCTGTAGTCTTTTTTGACTCTAAAACTAGAATTCTTCCAAACACCTGTGCCGTCTGTGAGTAACCAAGACTGAAATACAGGAGAGACACTCAACTGTAAACCAGGCAGAAGTCTGCACGGGAATGCACAGGTAATGGAGCAATCAGGGGAAAGGTATGGTGCTATTGCTTTGTTTGGAGGTGGCTTTTGTACTCTTTTGGGATGGCTGGAGAATTTTTTTTTTTTTTTTTGCGGGACCAGGGTTCAAACTCATGACCTTGCTCTTGCCAGGCAGGCACTTGTACCAGGGAGCTATCTCCCCAGCCCCTGGAGAATTTTTACCAATATGAATTCTTCTGAGAGAAGTTCACGGTGGTGCATGTCCATGTTGTGCTGGGGCACGGTGTACACACTTTTCCTGGGCCAGAACACGCAGCTGCCAGAACTAGAAAATCAGCACCGGTCATGAATTAAAGAGGTAGAGTTTAAAATAAAGGAAGACAGGGCCAGTAAGATAGCTCAGCGGTCCAAAGTGCCTGCTTAGGCAAGCTTAGGCAACCTCAGGGACCCCAGGTTGATCCCTGGCACCACATTCTGCGCCAGCCCCACCCCCAGGGCAGGCTGAGCCGGTCATAATATAAATAATAATAATAATTTTAAAATAAGAGAGGATGGTTTATTTGGAAAAGAGAAACTAGACAGCTACTCTGGAAGAGCACATCTTCAGGAAGCAGATGCTCCTCCCTTGGCCCTGGCTCCTGTGTGTATGTTATCTAGTAACATAGAGATACTAAAATGATAATATACATACATGTGAATATGTGTCGGCGTGTAGGTGGGTGTTTTACATATTAAATAAGAGTCCTCGGGTGGCTGTCCTTTGTCTCCTTTGCATTTTATCAAAGGCGGGCTGGCTCCCTTGGTCTTTATGCTTATAGCTTCCTCCATCCTTCCTCCGACTAGTTTCTCCTTTGTCTTTCTACCTGCTCTCATGGTGGAGCTTTTTTTTTTTTTTTAACTATTTTTTTCTTGTTTCAGAACTTTTGTTTGTTTATTTAGAATTATTTTATTTTTATTTTATTTCTTGTTTCAGAACCTTTGTTTGTTTGTTTATTTATTTTCATGGCCGGCTCAGCCTGTCCTGAGGGCAGGGCTGGCACAGCATGTGGTGCCGGGGATCGAACCGCGGTCCCTGTAACCGCCTAAGCTTTCCTAAGCAGGCGCTTTAGACCACTGAGCCATCCTGCCGGGCCCCTGGAGCTGCTTTTACTAAGATTCTTTATTAGTTTTAGTAAAGCCTATTCTTTTTCTTGCCTAGATTCCTACACTAGGGGGTCCAGCTGCTCAGGAGGCTGAGGCAGCAGGGTTGTTTGAGCTCTAGTGATACCCTATTCCAATTAACAAATTAACCATTTGTTAATTCCTCAAATACTGCGTGCCTACCATGGGACTGACACTGTTCTATAAGACTAGCGTTGAAGCCAGGATGTCACTCTCTGGCACAATGGTATCTCGTGTGCTCAAGGTGCAGGGTTTTATAACCAGCAACAGAGAGATAAACAAATAAATGATCGCCCTTATGGTAGTTGGCACCGGAGTATGTCACAGAATAGAACTCTGGTTGCAACCTTTTAAACGGTATGCATAATCTCTTGGTTGAGTAACGATGGAATCTCACCTACCACCAGCAGATGGCAGTCGTGATCATTTTTTAAACATCATTTTAGTCTTACGAATTTTTCTTTTTTTTTTTTTTTTTTTTTTTGTGGGACCAGGGTTCGAACTCACGACCTTGCACTTGCCCAGCAGGCACTTGTGCCTGGGAGCTATCTCCCCAGCCCCAGTCTTACGAATTATTAAAAGTACAACCTAGCCAAGTGTAGTTGCACAAGCCTGTACTGTACTCTTAGAGCTCGGGAGCCTAAGGTAAGAGGATCACCTCAACTTGGAGGCCTGCTTGAGCTACATGGTGAGACCTTGCCTCAAAAACAAAACAAAACAAAAAAAAAGGGCCGGCCTGATAGCTCAGCTGACTAAAGTACCTGTTTAGGCTGGACACAGTAGTGAGGGTTTGGTCTCTGGTCTGTCACCCTGGCCCCGCTCCTGGGGTGTACTGAGCCCTCGATTAAGACTGGGGTGGGGGAGGTGCACACCTGTAATGCCAGCACTTGGGAAGCTGAATACAGGAGGATCACTTAGAGTCCTATCTATGTAGTGAGACCCTATAGACTCTGTCCCAAATGCAGAAAGAAAAAGAAAAGAAAGAAAGAAAAACCCAAAACAGGGGCCAGGGAAATAGCTCAGTAGAATAAGCACTTGCCTGACAAGCGCAAGGGCCTGAGTTCAATACTAGGTCCAGCAAAAACAAAAAAAGAAGAAAGAAAAGGAAGAAAAGCCCAAAACAAGAAAAAAACAGTCTCTTCAACCCAATGTATAATCAGAACTACCAGCTAGGGAGATAGCTTAATAGAATAAGTGCTTATCTAGCAAGCACAGGGTCCTGAGTTCAAAACTGAAAAAAAAAAAAAAAAAGAACTATCATATGGTGGTGATATGTGACCTAGAACAGTTATTTCTCCTCTTCACAGTGAAGCTGCCTAATCTGAATAATGATGATAAAAATCAACTTCCTGAAAGGTTATCTTGAGAATTAAACAAGATAAGGCTTTAAAATGCTGGACCTGAAGGCAGGGCTCATAAATGTTTTTTGTTTTTTTTTTTTGTGGGACCAGGGTTCGAACTCACAACCTTGCACTTGCCCAGCAGGCACTTGTGCTTCGGAGCTATCTCCCCAGCCCCTTGGGCTCATAAATGTTAACAGCTCTTACTTAGAAGGGTTACTCTTATTCCTGTGTCATTTCAGAAAATGTCAATTTTACAAAAGAGGAATAAAAGCAGATAGCAGATAGTAACCTTCCATCACACAGCAGTAAAAATATTACAAACAAAGGAAAAGAAAATCTGACTCAAAGTAAAAGAAAGGTGTAATACAAACTTTACATAATCATTTGAAAGAAAAGCAAGAAATCTGACAGATTTTAAATTACCATTTTCCTCACAGGTTCTTTTTTTTTTTTACAGGTTCTTTTCAGACTATTTCAGTTGTCTGATAATTCCCTGATTAAATTAACTCAAAGTAATTGTGAATTCTTCTCAATTATCTTATTTATCAGAGGAGTAGTTGACTTGCAAATGGAGTCCTTAGCTATATAGCTAAGGGAATAGCAGGGCTACAGAATGTCAGATTGATTGAAACTAATGTTTCACTGGACGTATCAGAGAGCACTTTCAAGAACCAGCCTTTCCAAATGCCTCATGATAGCTTGTGACCCAGGTACCAACTGCCAAATTGTCATGGCCCTGATTCAACATGGCTTACCATAACCACAGCTCATTCTCCCAGTGAGCACTACCTCCTCCTTCCCCACTCCAGCCCTGGATACTACTTCCTTTTACCTTTCCTGCCTACACATGGGAGCTTCCAGGGGGCTCCTGTGTGTCCCTGAACCTGCCCCTCAAAAGTCCACCCCTTGCAAAAGCCCGTAAGGTCTCATTCTCCTTGTCTCAGTCAAAGGATCCTCTCCATGTCTCCAGAGTTAATAAAGGCTCCCTCACCCCTTATTTCTGTTTTTCAGCTATGCCACCTGTCCATAAAACCTGACACCTCGGTTTGTTAAAATGAACAAAAGTTCAAAATCTTGAAGTCTTGAGTCAGCTGACCTTATTTTTTGAAAAGATATAGGGGAGAAAATTAGGAGACAGAACTGAGATTGAATGGAGGCAGGGCAGACTAGGAATTTTTCCTGTGCTTGTGTGTGTGTGTGTGTGTGTGTGTGTGTGTGTGTGTGTGCGCGCGCGCGCGCACATGCACATGCACGTGTTTTGGAGAAGTGCTTGAACAGCAAAGGTTTTTAAAACAGGGTCACATATTTTCTAGAGCTACTCTAGGCATACAAATATAAGTGTTTATTGAATGAGTCCATCCATGTGGGAAGGATCCTGATGCTGCAGGATATAAATAATTTGAGTACAATCTCAAGAATTTAGTTGAAGAGCCAGGCTGTTTCCATGTGCAGTCCAGAACTTCCCACACACTTCTCCCTAGCCACAAATAGGGATGCCTCGGGAGAAAGCATCTCCCTTTGGAGAGATCTGTACAGCCTGAACGGATAACAACTGAGCAACAATAACTTCATTTTCATGAAAATTCATGTGATAGAATTGAACAACAGGAAAACAGACAAAAACGGTGCTGAGGACATACGCCAGCCGCTCAGAAGCATAAAAGGGCAGCTATTGTTGGTTGTTTTTACTTCTCATGCGACTAGACTTTTTAAGTTATGGTTTTACAAAACTCATAAGCTGTTACGGCTCTTTTTTTTCTTTAATTTTATTTATTTATTTATTTATGTTTCTTCAGTGGTGGGCACCACCAGCAGAGATGGCACACCCAGCATGTGGGACTGGGGATTGAACTTGGGTCCTTGTGGTGTAGGCAGCTGAATTGGATAGAAATATTATAGGCAGTCAGACAGGGCCAGGCCCTCAAGGATGACATGGAAGACAAAGTGACTGCCCAACTGGAGACAGACACTCCTCTGCCATGGGCCAGATCTCAAGGCAAGAGTAAACAGAAGCAAATACAAGCCGGGCGTGGTGGCTCACGCCTATAATCCTAGCACTTGGGAGGCTGAGGCAGGAGGATTGGTGGGAGTTCGAGACCAGCCTGGGCTACAAAAGTGAGCTCAAGGCCAGCCTCAACTGCATAGCAAGACCCTGTCTCAAAAAGGCAAAAAAAAAAAAAAAAAAAAAGAAGCAAATACGTACTTCCCTAGGGATGGGCATCAGGGATTGATACGCTAAGTAGGTATCAATCACCTTGAAAGATCCTGAAAAGAATCACGAGCCCAAGCTCAATAGGTGGTGTTCTTGCCTGCTTGCTACGTGACTTGCCTTCCCACTGGATCCCCATGTTAATCAATTTTACCTGAGCAATGGTGCTTGTAATCTCATTGGTTGACCACGGTTTTGTCCCACCTCATCTCATACCCACCTAAGCTAGTTCCCATATCTTCTCTATAAAAGTCCCTGGAAGAGACAGCTTCTGGGAGACACCCACTCGGGAGCCCCCTCCTGTCCCTCTCTTGGACAGGAGCTTTCTTTCCCTCAATAAATACTCTGCTCATTACCTCCGTTTGTTCCTAAAATTCATTCTTTGGTTTCAGAGAGAACATGGACTTATCCCAGGTGCTTTTCAGGTTGAGGATGGGTTTTCCCCAAATCATTTGGAGGTTCCCTATTGGAGGGCATCCACCCCAGATCACCTTTTTCTTCCTGCATCACTTGTACTTGCCAGGTTGGTGCTTGTGCCTGTGAACTATCTCTCCAGGCCCCATGCTACTGCCCTCTTCACGTAGCTTGTTGTGCAGGCTGCCAGCTTCCTGGCCACAGCTTTCCTGAAGTTCCTCCACTGGAGTACAAGGGTTGGGATGGGATTGTTACTGGCATTTTGGGGTGCTGTGGATTCCTTCTGTTGTAGCAGCTACATTAGACAAATATAGGAAGTCACACAGGACTAGGCCCTCAAGAAGGCAGCACGAAGACAAGATACCTTGTAACTGTAAGATGGATATTCCTGCTGTGGACCAGACCTAAAGAACAAAGATCAAACTAATGCTTATCTCCCTAAAGATAAGTATTCAGGATTGATCACCACCTGGAGGAAGCCAGGAAGAGTCACTAATCAAAATGCTACCAACTACTGGATGAACTCCTATTCTATATTCCTGCCCGCTTGCTACATGACTTGCTTCTTAGAGGGTTTTTGTTTTTAATGGCCAGCTCAGACTGCCCTGAGGGTGGGGCTGGCGCATCTTATGGTGCCGGGGATGGAACAACAGTCCCTGCCCTGTGATTGTCTAAGTTTCCCTTTTTTTTTTTTTCCGGTCTTTTTGAGACAGGGTCTCGTTATGCAGTTCAGGCTGGCCTTGAGCTCACTTTTTTTTTTTTTTTTTTTTTTTTTTTTTTTTTTTAATGCTTAAAAACACCAATTTCAACTTTATTTATTTATTTGCTTATTTATTTTAATGGCTAGCTCAGCCTGCCCTGGGGGTGGGGCTGGCACAGCATGTGGTGCTGGGGATTGAACCACGGTCCCTGCAGTTGCCTAAGCAAGGCCTTTAGACCATTAAGCCATCTCACTGGCCCCCTTGAGCTCACTTTTGTAGCCCAAGCTGTTCTCAAACTCACATTGATCCTCCTGCCTCAGCCTTCCAAGTGCTGGCATTACAGACGTGCGCCACCAAACCTGGCTGTCTACACTTTCCTAAGCAGGCACTTTAGAGCTCTGAACCATCTTGCCGGCCCTTGCTTCTTATAGGTTAAGGCCTGAGTATAGGCCGTAAAATTGTCATGGCCCTGATCCAACATGGCAGAGTCCCCCAAACAACAGCTTATCTTCCCAAAGACCACTTCCTCCTCCTTCCCCACTCCAGCCCTGGATACAACTTACTTTTACCTTTCACGCCCACCTGCCCCTGTAACTCCACCCCTAGCAGAAGTCCATAATGCCTCATCCTCACTGCATCAGGTCAGAGGATGTGCCCATCCCTCTGCCCCCGACCTCTCCATGTCTTCAGAGTTAATAAAGGCTCCCACTTCCCTTATTTCTGCTTCTCTGCTGTACCACCGCTGCCGCCACCATCACTGCCAATAACACCTGAAAGCTTCCCAATTGATCCAGGATTTAATCAATTGTATCTGTGCAATGGTGCCTGTAGCCTTATTGGTTGGCCATAGTTTTGTCCTTCTTCATGTCCACCTAAGCAAGTTCCCATGTTGTCCACCTTAGACCCACATCACCACATGGTTTTACTCTATAAGAATCCCTGGGAATGGTAGAATCCCAGGATAACCCACTGAGATCCCCCTTCTGTCTCTGTCTTGGACAGAAACTTTCTTTCCCCGAGTAAATATTGTGCTCTTAACCTCCAATTGTTCCTAAAATTCATTCTTTGGTTTTAGAGAACATGAACGCCATAGACCTTTCAGGTTGGGAGTTTCATTCTTCTATTTCACATCTAGAGATTCCAGGTTCTTGCTGCCCTGAGCAAAGAAGTGGACAATAATTAACACACCCAAAACTGTAAGAACAGTTTACATTTATTAAAGTAGGGAAAAAAGCACACTCTGCAAGGTAAGACAGTCTGTGAAAAGCTTACAGTGGCTACAATGTGTGTGTGTGTGTGCGTGTGGGTGTGTGTGTGTGTGTGTGTGTGTGTGTGTGTGTGTGTGTGTATGGGGTTTCAGGTATCAAACTCAGGACCTTGTGCTTTGTAGTGGTTGATACAATGTGTCAACTTGGTTGAATGACTCAGCGCCCAGTTCCCTGTTGGTGGGGTGCCCCGCTCTTGGGTACAATTGGTTCCTCCCTGGAGCATGACCAGGGCCTGCCTAGGATATGATTGGCTCCTCCCTAGAGACAGATCAAGGGTCCATCCTGGGGTATGATTGATTCCCCCCTAGGGTGCAATGAGGTCACATCAGAATGACTAAGCACAAAGAGACTTTTTAAAGGCTGAGGAGGGCCCAGCAAGATGGCTCAGTGGTCTAAAGCGCCTGCTTAGGAAAGCTTGGGCAGCTGCAGGGACCGCGGTTCGATCTCCGGCACCACATGCTGCGCCAGTCCTGCCCTCAGGGCAGGCTGAGCCAACCATAAAAAGAAATAAACAAACAAAAGTTCTGAAACAATAAAATAAATTAATTAAAAAAAAAAAAAAAAAGCCTGAGGAAGGAGTCAAGACCTTACTTTTCGGTCTTTTCATTCGGCCTGGACTTCATCATCTGGCTTGCAGCGCAGACTCTTCAGCCTCCAGCTTGGATCTTTCGCCATCCGTCGCAGACTCTTCAGTGTCCATTACAGACACTTCAGTCTTCCATCACAGACCCTTCAGTCGATGGATGGAGACTTACATGGAGTGCTGCAGTGAAGTCCAGACCTCGGGGTTGAATTCTTCAGTCCGGAGCATGCAGACGCTCTGTGCACAGTACCTCATCTGACTCTGTGGCTGGCTATTGCAAGCCAATCTTGTAATTCCTTATAGATTGTATATTTTGTGTTAATATCCATTCCTTATATTGTATCTCTTCTGTTCCTCTAAGTAAAACCCTGACCAGTACATGCTTGCCAGGCAGGCACACCACTGAATGAGCTCTCCAGCCCTGACCACAAGTTAATGCGGGCCATGTTCTGCACCCCTCGTGCCTCAGGCTGACATCACATGGAGCCCACCCTAGCAAAAACCTGCTTAATTTCATGCCAGAAGGGCTGAAGGTAGTGGTTTCTGATTGGGTCCAGGTGAGGCACTCGGCAGTCTTTTTCTGCACACTTTCTGTATTGGTGATTGACAGTTGCACCCACTCGTCCAGCCTGCTGACCATGCCGTAATCTGCCTTGGGATGCCTGCGCATCTTGTTTCTGCACATAAACTGTCACCTGTCCAGCATAAGACGTAGACTGGGGCCCGGTGGGATGGCTCAGTGATCTAAAGCGCCTGCTTGGGAAAGCTTGGGCGGCTTCAGGGACCGAGGTTCGATCCCTGGCACCACATGCTGCGCCAGCGCTGCCCGTGGGGTGGGCTGAGCCGGCCATAAAAATGAGTGAATAAACAAATAAAGGTTTAAAAAAAAAAGGATAAGAAAAACTTATTAAAAAAAAAAAAAAAGACGTAGACTGACAAATGACTTGTTCATGCTAAGTGAAAACTATCACTTATGAATTTGTCAAACTAAGTCAGGACCGCGCAGGCACAGGGACACATCTAACCACTGTCAGAGATGCCAGGCACATGAGCTTAGCAAACACAGCAGACCAGCTCAATCCAGGACTTGTTGGAGGAAAGCCATCCAAACCAGGTGTGGTGAGGCATGCCTTCACTCCAAGCCAAGTGACAGGTATCTCAAATTCAAGGTCAGGTTTGATGACACAGTGAGTGGCAGCTGGCCTATTCCTCACCTGGAAGCTGGTCATATTCCCACCTCCTCCAACGGCCCCTGCCCCCTGCCCCTTACCCCCTGATCCCTGCCCCCTGCCCCTGCCCCAAGGACTGTAAGTAAGCAAGCCACAGCATAGCCAGTCACTGTTATGAGCTGAGGTAGGATAGAAGAAATAAAGTAGGCAGAGAGGAGACAAGGGAAACCATAATTTTAAAAACAGAAACTGTAGCTTCAGGACACAAACCTAGTTTATTTAATGTTTCTCCTTTCACTTGCCATTGAGTTGAACTATTCCCTTTTCACTTGAAAATCATTTCTCCCCTGCGACTAGACCACCTTTCACCTGGAAATTACTTTTTCCTCTATGAGTAGGTCACTCTCTTGGTATGCATGGGCCTTCCTCCCCCACTCACCAAAGATTAAGATCAAATTCCACAGATTTCCAACACCACAATACAAATATTTCAGTTCCAAGCAGCAGTGTGTCTCATTTCTCTGAGCACTCACACTGCACTTTTGAATGTACCTAGACTCTCTGCCTAATAGTCCCTTCCTAGGCCTCTAAATGACGTCTTGAAAATTCTCCTGGGGGCCTGGCAGGATAGCTCAGTGGTCTAAAGCGCCTGCTTAAGAAACCTTAGGCAGCTGCAGGGACCACAGTTTGATCCCCGGCACCACATGCTGTGCCAGCCCTGCCCTCAGGGCAGGCTGAGCCGGCCATAAAAATAAATAAACAAACAAACAAAAGTTCTGAAACAAGAAAAAAAAAAAAATTAAAAAAAAAAAAAAGAAAATTCTGCTCCTGCAATGGAAATCAGTGAGCCTGCAAACTTGCTCTATAGAAAGGGATCTTATGCTCTTTATCTCCGTTTTGAGAACCTCTCAGACCCAGCCTGGTGATGATGAAACAGAGCATCCCCCCTGCTCCCCACCCCCATCCCACCTTATACTGTACTTTTCTAGCTGCCCAGGTAATAGTTTCTGTTGTAGTACTGTCTCCTGGAAACAGCTGGTCACTATGTTGCATATTGTAAGAACTGATCCCCTATTGACAAGGCATTCTGCCTCTGTGTACTTCCTGCTTGCAAAACCCGTATAAGCCCTGGACCACTGGAGATCAGGGCCTGTTCTTCTGGGAATGACCTTGACCAGCTTCCTTTGACATACATAAACCTCCAAAGCCTGGGTATCATTTCTGTGTTTCTGCTTGCCATTGCAACAGAACATGTGGCGAGCATGTCTCCAGACCCGCAGGCAACACACATCTGGCACTGTCCCCTCACCATAGCCTACAGCAGCGGTTCTCCACCTGTGGGTCTCCACCCTGGCGGGGGTCGAACGATCAAAACACAGGGGTTGCCTAAAGCCATTGGAAAATGTTATTTATTTGGAATTAGAGTTTTGAAGTAGCCACCAAAATAATTTTTTGGTTTGGGGTCACTGTAACATGAGGAAGTGTACTGCAGGATCACAGCATTAGAAAGGTTGAGAATCACTGGCCTACAGTCACCCTGCTGTTCCTCCTGCCTTCTTCAAAGCATGCAGACGCTTCCAGTTGGCTGTTTTGTGTGTGATTACCCTTTTCGGACCACCTGCAAAAAAGAAAGAAACAAAAGTTTTAATATGGCCAGCTCAGCCTGCCCTGGGGTTGGGGCTGGCGCAGGCATGTGGCGCCAGGGATTGAACTGCAGTCTCTACAGTTGCCTAAGATTTCCTAAGCAGGCACTTTAGACTGCTGAACCATCTCACTGGTCCTACCTTTTCTTAATCATTCTGTAATCTATGTATCACTTTGTAAAAGAAACGTGTGATTTGATGTTAGAGTCTTCTCCAGGTTCTTGTCTTGACCCAAGAAGTCTAAATTTACAATCCTAGGGCCCGGCAGGATGGCTCAGTGGTCTAAAGTGCCTGCTTGGGAAAGCTTGGGCAGCCTCAGGGACCATAGTTCGATCCCTGGCACCACAGGCTGCACCAGTCCTGCCCTCGGGGCGGGCTGAGCTGGCCATAAAAATGAGTGAATAAACAAACAAAGGTTCTGAAACAGGAAAAATAAATAAATAAATAAATAAATAAATAAATAAAATCTATTAAAAAATAAAATAAAAAAATAAATTTACTATCCTAAAAACCTGTTACTGGAATTCCACCAAGTTAATTTCAATGTACCAATCCCAGTGCAACCCATGGCAATAACAAAGACACTAAGTCAAATATATATATATATATATACATATATATATATATATATATAATTACTGGGGAGCCAAGGGGCCCTAGGTCCAGCAATGAAGATGGCTTCTAGAGCAAAGAGAGCAACCCAGGGCTGCACTCCTGTTTTATTCATTGGAGAAGGGGGAGTGGCTTGCGAAAGTGAATTGTGGGAAGAAGGTGAGCACTGAAAGGAATTGTGGGAAGAAGGTGAGCAGTGTTAGCTGGGCTAGATAGGAGGCCTGCATTCACCTCTGCCATATTCAGAGATATGCAAAAGAAGTAATTTGCATCATGCCTTTTTTTTTTTTTTTTTTTTTTTTTTTTTTTTTTTTTTTTTTTTTTTGTCTTTTTGAGACAGGGTCTCGCTATGCAGTTCAGGCTGCATTGAGCTCACTTTGCACTGATCCTCCTGCCTCAGCCTCCCAAGTGCTGGGATTACAGGTGTGGGCCACCATGCCTGGCTTTAATTCCTTTTGAATAGGTTCCTTCCCTCTTCCCACTATCTATTGTATCCTTAAGGTTTTATTTTTCCTTCCAGGTTCCCACACTAAGGATTCAATACAATGCTTGCACATGTGAGTCTGATTTACTTATCTTAAGTGTATGATTTCTAGTTACATACATTTACCTATAAAAGCATTAAATTTATCTTGTTCTATAGATGAATAATACTCTATTGTGTAAAATTACCACATCTTCGTTATCCATTCCTCAGTCAATTTAGCTATGACAAATTGTGCTGCTATAAACATGGGTATACATATTGCTGTGGTATGATGTTCTCAGTTCTTCTGGAAAAATACCCAGGAAGGGAATAAATAGCTGGATTGAATGAGGCCTCCAATTCTAGCTTTTTAATGAATCTCCACACTGATTTCATAGTGGTTGTATCAGTTTTCACTCTCACCAGCAGTGCAGAATGGTTCTTTCCCCCATGCCCCTGCAGAATTTGTTATGGGCTAACTTTTTAATGTTAGCAATTCTCTGAGCTCTTACCTGTGCTGTCCAAAGCTTTATTGAAGCTTCCAATCTGGCCAAATTCACAACATTTTAAGTCATCCTGTTGGGTTCTTTGCTTTTGATTCTTTTTTTTTTTTTTAATGATTTTTTAATTTATTTCTCTTAAACCTCATTTATTTGTTTGTGTTACCGCTGGCTCAGCCCGGCCTGGGGTGGGTTTGTGCAGCATGTGGTGCCAGGGATCGAGGAGTGGTCGCAGTGCTGGCCTTAAGTTTCCTCTGCAGGTGCTTTAGACCATTGAGCCATCTCGCTGGCCCTGCTTTTGATTCTTAACATAAATCTGACTAAAAGCCACCAACAATAGCCATACCACTGCCTCAACATTTGACTGACTTGAGATTTCTTTTGCCACATTAATTAACCGACTACCCTTTATCTCAGTCTCAAGCAAAGTCTCTGGATACAAAGAAAATGTAGACAAACTTTCTACCATAGCACACATTGTTTGGAATCCACCAACCAATGCAGTCATTTTGCTCAGCAGAAACCTCCCCAGACTGGTCTTTACAGGCAGAATTTCTATCAGCCTTCTGGTCTACTGAGCTTTGACCATAATCTACCATACAGAACAGATGAAGTCATTCTAGGGCTTCTCTTTTAGGTGACATCTCCAAACCTTTTCTCTCTCTCTCTCTCTCTTTTTCAGGACTGGGGTTCAAACTTATGATCTTGCACTTGCCAGGCAGAGCTATCCCCAAACTATAAGTCAGAACAAGGCTTTTATCCTTTTTTTTTTTTTTTTAGAACTGGGGCTTGAACTTAGGTCCTTGCACTTGCCAGGCAAGCACTTATTCTACTGAGTTATATTCTCAGCCCTATCTCTTTCTATAAGCCATTTTCAAAGACTATGAACTACATGTTTAGATATAGTCACAGCAATGACTCCATTCCTGGTACCAAATTCAGTCTCAGTTTCTTTTCTCTCATTGCTGAAACAAAATACCTGACACCCAAAAGTAGGAAAATGTCTTAGTTACTCTTTCATTGCTGGGACAAATACCTGACACTCAAAGTGAGGGAAGGAAAGGTTTGTTTAGCTCACAGTTACTAGATGTTTCAGTCCATATTCAGCTAGCTCCAAGGTAGAGAGGCACATGGCAGAAAACAACCTTTCATGGCGGCAGGCTAAAAGCAAGAACACAGGGAGAGCTAGCAGCAGCTCAGGCAGCTTACTGCTCTTTCTTTCTTTCTTTCTTTTCTTTGTTTTTTTTTTTTTTTTGTCTTTTTGAGACAAGGTCTCACTATGCAGTTCAGGCTGGCCTTGAGCTCACTTTTTTGCCCAGGCTGGTCTCAAACTTGCATAGATCCTCTTGCCTCAGCCTCCCAACTGCTGGGATTACAGGCATGTGCCACCATGCCCGGCTAAATGTCTTTACCTTAATACTTTTTTTTTGCCGGACTGACCAGGGTTCGAACTCATGACCTTACACTTGCCAGGCAGGCACCTGTACCACGGAGCTATCTCCCAGGCCCCTCACTGCTCTTTCTTCCTTACATTGAAATGCAAATCACCTGCCCCAGAGAAGGTGTAGCATCCACACCCCACAATAATCAATTACAAGTTCCAGAAGCTGCCAAGTGACTGCATGAGGCTTTGGGGACACACCTATACACAAACCGTAACAGAAAGGAAAGATTTATTTAATTCAAATTTAGTGGTGGAGCATTTAGTCCATACTCAACTGGCTCCAAGGAAGAGTGACACATGGTAGAGCGCAGCAGTTGATGGTGGTGGAAATAGTAAAGGGAGGAGCAATGGCACTAGCAACTAGCAGACTTCTCTTTCTTTCCTATATTGTTGCATAGTTGTTTCAAAGTATTTGGTACAGGGTCTCACAATGCAGTTGAGACTCATAGTGATCCTCCTGTTTTCAACCTCCCTACTGCTGGGATTACAGGCATGCACCACCACTCCTGGTCTCAGTAGCTGGCTCAGCACACATAGGAGCAGGGCTGGTGCAGCATGCAGTGCTGGGAATTAAATCCCTGTCTCTCAGCTTCCTAAGCACCTATTTAGTCCTCTGAGCTATCTTGTCAGCCCTCCCTTCACTATATTTTATGAAGGTTACCCACCTGGGGCAGGGGGGAGGTGTGTAGCACTCATGCACATAATTGCTACATTTGATCATGAATTAATCATAAACTCCAGAAGCCTACCCCTAAAGACTGAATGAAGCTGGGTGTGGGGGCAACTAGACACAAACCACAACTGTAGTACTAGGTATTGAGCCAATAATCTTCTGCATACTGAGCAACTGTTCCTTTACTGAGAATTTGCAGCCCTTTTCGATTTTTTATTTTTGAGACAGGGTACAATTAAATGGCCCAAGATGGCATGGAACACTCAATCCTGCTGCTTCAGCTTCCAGGGTGTTGGGATTACAGATTGGCACCATGCCCAACTAGTAATTACACTTCCCCACCTAAGGAACACTCAGGGACCACAGATACACCAACTCCTATTTCCTTACTTGCCTGTGGTCATTTGTGGTTGGAGACAGCAGCAATTCAATAGCAGATTTTGCATTCCACCCCCACCCTGCACCAGGGATTGAACTCAGGACCCTGCACTTGCCAGGCAAGAGCTTATTCTACTAAGCTATCTCCCTGGCCTCTTGCAGTTGTAATAAAAGGGAGTTAGAAGCATGATGTTAATGGCCTGCTCTATTATAAAATGCATCCTGATTTAATTAACAATAGAACAAGAAAGTGTTTCTGCTGCCATACTGCATCTACCTCACTTTCTGACTCTTTAGTCCCTATAGCACCTGTGAAAAAGCTTGAGACAAAAGGGGAGCAAACAAAAGAAGCAGGTCCTGAAGCTCCCCTTGATCACACACGCCCTGTAGAATATGGAATCATAGCCGCTGGCAATTTCCAGCAGTGAACAGTAAAGCTGGGGATCTCAGTGGAGGCCTGGTTACCATCAAAAGGAAGGAGGGCAAGGTCATTATGACTTCCAAGGTATTTTTTTCCAAAAGGTTTTTGAAATATCTCACAAAAAAAAAAAAAAAAAAAATCTGAAGAAGAATAATTGGCATAATAAGTTGCACATAGTTGCTAACAGTAAAGTGAGTTACAAATTACCTTACTTCCAGATTAATCAGGAAGAATAACAAGAGGAGGAAGAGAAGGATTAATATTCCTTTGGAATATTTTTTATGAGTTCTTGAATAAAACTTGGGAATCAAAAAATAAAAGTATTTCTATGGGGGGCCAGGGAGATAGCTCCATGGCACAAGTGCCTGCCTGGCAAGTACAAGGTCGTGAGTTCAAACCCTGGTCCCAGACAAAAAAAAAAGTATTTCTATGAACCAAGACAACTTAACATCTATCTATTTTTTTTAAAGATTTTTTTTAATTTTATTTATTTATTTTTTTCTTGTTTCAGAACCTTTATTTGTTTATTCACTTATTTTTATGGCCAGCTCAGCCCGCGCCCTGAGGGCAGGGATGGCACAGCATGTGGTGTCAGGGATCAAACCGAGGTCCCTGAAGCCGCCCAAGCTTTCCCAAGCAGGTGCTTTAAACCACCGAGCCATCCTGCCAGGCCCCTTAACATCTATCTATTGATCCATCAATAGATGGATATTTGGGGTGGGGTAGGGTACTGAGAGTCAAAATGAGGACCTTGAGCTTACCAGGTGTGTGCTGCACCACTGAGCTGAGCCCCAGCCCCAGGAACAATGCATTTTGGTGTGCACAGGTGATACAGAGGAAATGATAGGTATCAAATATAGGGAATTCATGTTTCTCAAAGTCAAATAATGAAGTCTAAGAAACAATGGAGGTTAAGAATAGAAAAAATTATTGGAGACTAGGGATGAGGAAGAGGGAATAAGAATAGCTCCTGAGAAACAGAAGAGGCCCAAATGGGTTACCAACAAAACCACCTCTCAAAGGAAACTTTATAGAGCAAAATCATGAGGTGGGTACAATGTGGGTCAAAATGATGATCAACCAATAAGATTTCAAGTATAGTTGCTTAGGTAAGATTGATTGGTCCAATGGTAGCAAGGATACATGAGTGATACTATTAACATTGGTCAAAGATGGTCCATAGTCTTGGCCTTGTCTTTAATCTTTTTTCTTTCTTTCTTTTTTTTTTTTGTCTTTTTGAGACAAGTTCTCACTATCAAGTTCAGACTGGCCTTGAGCTCACTTTTGTAGTTCAGGGTGGTCTCGAACTCACACTGATCCTCCTGGTTCAGCCTCCCAAGGTCTGGGATTACAGGCATGCACCACCATGCCTGGCTTGTCTTTAATCTTTTTCCTAACATTGTTTTTTCTTATTCTTATTCTTAATTTTAATAGGTGGGAGAATATAGCTTGCCCCTAATGAGATGATAGGAAATCTCAAACAGGGGTGGAAGGTTGGGTGGTGGTGTTGGGAGGATACCAGTAATCCCAAATTTCCATTCAGCCTTACTTGTTGTGACTTTAAGCTTCAGATTTGCCTCCAGCTACTGTCCTCATGGGTTCTCATCGGCAGCATTGACTCCCTTGAGGACCAGCTCTGTCTGAATGTCTACAGTTTCCTACCTAACTTGGCTATCTATGATATAGGTGTTTTGAAAAGGGAGAACCAAACCAGGATTGATAGCAGATGCCTATAGCACCAGTACTCAGGAAGAAGAGGCGGGAGAATCACCACGAGTTCCAAGCCAGTCTGGGCCAAGTAGGGAATTCAAGAGCAGCCTGAACTGTATAGTGAGAGTCTATTTCAAAAAAGCAATAAACAACAACCCCCCCCTCAAAAAAAAAAAAAAAAAAGAAAAGAAAACCAATATATATCTTGGGAGGCTGTAAATAGTGGATCACTATGAGTTCAATCTAGTAATGAGACCCTGAACACCCTGTAGACCCTTCCTTTTTTTTTTAAGAGTTTTTTATTTTAGGGGCCCGGCAGGATGGCTCAGTGGTCTAAAGCGCCTGCTTGGGGAAGCTTGGGTGGCTTCAGGGACCGTGGGTCGATCCCGGGCACCACATGCTGCGCCAGCCCTGCCCTCGGGGCGGGCTGAGACGCCCATAAAAATGAGTGAATAAACAAAGGTTCTGAAACAAGAAAAAAAAAAAAATTAAAAAAAAAAGAGTTTTTTATTTTATTTATTTATTTTTTTCTTGTTTCAGAGCCTTTGTTTGTTTATTCACTCATTTTTATGGCTGGCTCAGCCCGCCCCGAGGGCAGGGCTGGCACAGCATGTGGTGCCGGGGATCGAACCACCGTCC
>PVJA010019390.1:0-38163 GCA_004027025.1 Myocastor coypus | reverse complement strand
CTGCCTTGGAAATGTGAGGTACACACAAAATCCATGTCAGGCCAAGACAGTGCTATGGCTCTGAGGTTTGCAATTTGAAGCTACAAACTTTTTATAGCTTGCTTTCTAGTGGTCAAAAAGTTGCACTTCCATTTTCTAAAACGATATCAGTAAGAAATGGACATTGCAAGAATGAAATTATGTGTAAGAATGAACTGTAATGCACAGCTGTGCAGCTAATTTTAACCAGTCCCATACTCAGCAGAATTATTAACCGATTTGTTCAATTAATAACTGTTGGTATGAGAGCATGAGGCAGTTTGTTTAAGCTAGCTTAAAAAGTGATATTTTGAGGAAGTTAAATAGGCCTTTTGCTAAATTTCAGGCTATATTAAAAAGCCTAAAAATTATACACTGGAATTTGAGTTTAAGAGAAAATAATTGCTGTTTTCTCACGAGAGGCAGGATTCGCAAAGACGTATTCCATAATAATTCAAGCCTTTTAAAATTCTTTTCCCAGGAAGTAGCAGTAAGCAGATGAGCTGTTCTTTTGCATGAATATCTTCTGATTTAAAACTGGTATGACACTCTTTAAAATACTTGAAAGAATTACATACAATTAGCAAACTAACTGTGCCTAAGGGGCAGTACTGGCTCTACGCCTCCTTTGCACACTACCGAAAGCCCCATCTTCTGTTTTTTTTTTTTTTTTTTTTTTTTTTTTTTTTCTTTAAAGGAGTAGAGCATTCTATCTATGGTGACAAATTGAATATTTAAAAACAATAATCACTAGCACAAGAAGTGCGTCTTTCAAAGCACCTAGGGGCCAGTGGGAAAGCAAAGTTGAAAGTTTGGAATTCTGATTTGCAGAGACATACGACTGCAAGAAAAGAACAGATGGTCTATGGACAGATAGGATGCTGAGGAATACAAATTACAGCATGACATAGAAGGCCTGCATGTTGGAATGGTAAGTAGTATACAGAAAGCTAATTTGCCGTTGTCACCAGTGAAATAATATATGGACAGGCACAGAATGTGCCAGGTTAGCCATGAGTGGGCAAATCCACTTCTAACAGCAGGACACAGATTTCTGACACATGTATCTGACAACATTAAAAATTGCGGTTTCCCCTGGGTTATGCAGGTGTGCACCTTTCACCGCAGCTGATCCTCACATGCTCCCTCCATTTGCAACTTGTAAGCAGCTGTTTTACACAAACCAATGCAGCCTAATAAATCCAATCCAACTTTTTAAAAATCCAATTCAAATTTATATCTGCTTATAAGGTACACACTACATATGAAATCCATGTACTGATCACAGCAGGTAGCTAAGCATAGCACCTGTTTTAGTTAACCCTGGGTTAATATAATCAGGCCAACTTAAGTTTTCTCCATCTCCCTTTCTTCATTTGCTAAATAAGTAGTAAGAGCTAATTAGTTATAGTCCAAAATGAAGTTCCAGCCAGTTAACTGTCATGACATATGTGATATGCCATAGCTGCTATATAAACGTTAGGTAAACGAATCATGGGGATTAGGTCCTCTGTGTTTCTGTTGTGGAGTCAAAGAGACAGCAGAAATCTCTGGCAGCCAGGAAACCTAGTGGATCGAGTATGGAAAAAAACCTCACCTACTGTTTTAGGAGTTCTCATCCCAGCTTTCTACCATTTGGGTATGTTACATTACCTCTGAGTTCCTTTCTACTTTATCTGATTGAAGAAAAATTTTCTTTTAATGATTCTCCTTTTTAACACTATTTCAAAAGAACATTCTTTTGTTTGAACTTTCTGAAATTAAGGCTTATTTCAAAGCATAAAAAGGGAATCAACCAGCTATTCGTGTTTTTGCTTTCACTTGAAACATAAATTTGAAAGTTGCTGAATAAATATCAAATTTCTTTCAAACAGACCAATCATATGGATTATTGTTTCCACGTCATGGAAAGTAATCCCTAAACCCAATTACTACAAATGTCTCCACCTGACTTAATGTCCATAAACCTTCCCAAGTATAATTACAACTATTGGTTCTTTTAAGAGTGTAAACATTGAAGTGGAATTGAATTTTAGACTAGGGTGAAATGAAAGAAAACAGGGAGATTAGAAATTCAAGGACAAGGAAAAAAGAGGTACCCAAAAGCTTTACTGAGTTTGCTAAAGAAATGCTCCAAAATACTTAGTAGATGTCATGAAAATTCCAGACAAAGAATGACAGGTTCAGTCCCTAAATCAGAAAACAAAAGGTTGGCCACAGGTCAGGCTTGTTGGCTATGGGCTGCCTCAGGAGAGATCTTTCAGCTATAAGCAAACATCTCAGCTAACAGCACAAGTACAGCCTTTCCCCAGCAGTCACTCTCAACTGTTTTCTCTCCATGGCAAAATTGCTACCTGTCAGGGAAAGGTCATAGGTACTAAGGTGTTCATGATTATGCTAATTTTCTACATAACAGCTCATCTTCCATCCTAACTTCCTGGATCATGTGGGATACAAAAGTATCTCAGGAAAATGGATGCTCTTATTTAGAAAACCATTTGCAATGTCTCCCTTTTTTGGAATATGGACTGGGAATCTGAAATGCTACTATATTTGGTGGCTGAATCTACAGGAAATTACTATAGTGCAAAATGAACTAACATCTTTTATACAAAAACAACCTTTCACTAAACTAATAGGAAATTTAACTTGCCATTTCTACCACATGAAAACTTAACAGCTGAGTCAGGACAGGAAAAAGTTCTATATTTTCATCAATAGTTCTGTGCTAAGAATCTGTTTCTGTTTTACAGAGGACTCTGTCTTGTTCCTGCCACTGACTCAGCGCCCACAGTTGCTGGGCACTGGGGCCATCAGCAGGTGTCCCTTTCAGCAAGAGCCTTCACTACTGCTGCTGCCTGAAAACCTGGGCCACAGAAAGGCCACCCTTCTGATCTGAGAGTCCTGGGGGTCCGGCCAGGGGTCTGCTTCTGCTCATGCCTCTGTGGTACCATGAGTGGCTCTGCAAAATGAGTGCCACTCTGCTGAGAAGCACAGCTTGGTTCTACCAGGCCCTGCACCGCTCCTCCACTGGAGCCCCGTCAGCTTTCCTTACTTACAGAGAACCACCTCTCCTTTCCTCTTGCAAAACAAAACCCGACCAACCAAACAAGCAAAACTACTCACAAGCGGAGCTTGAAGCCGAGATGCAATAGCTCAGCAAGGCTTTCAAATCTCCACTTCCTCACCCCAAACTGCATCACCTATAAACTTGAGAAAAACCTAGCATTCATTCACAGTTGTTAACCCTTTCCAATCCACATAATACCACATGGTTCTGGCAAGAAACACAACACCGAGGAAACTTAAAACTTATAATTCTAATCTACTTCTTATTAATGTTTTTTGCAGGGCCATTTCACAGCTTCCTGTGACACCATAAGAACGGAGGCCTCAAAACATAAGCAAATTTAAACTGTTTATTCAACATACACTTTACACTGTTCTGACAAGGTTTTGAAGTCTTCTACTACAGACCAAATATATTTGTTGATTTATATGGTGATGTAAAAAATTATTAAAGTTTTTTCTCATGATATTAGAATATGATATGAAATGTTGGGTTATATTTTAGACTTCCTTTGCTATTTTCCTTGTATATGCCACGCTTGCCATGAAGAGCACTAGAGTATTTTATTCACAGGGTTTAAGAAAATGGTTACCATTGGTTTCTAAGCAAGGAAACTTATTAATGCATTATATACCCTTTCAGGCTGGAAAAATAGTACTGGCCATACCAGGTCCTTGGTTTATAATGCAGAAACAAGCACTGTCCCGTAACAATGGCTGCATGTAAGAATTCCAAAAGTCAGAAACCAATGGGGAAACATTTGGGCAGATGAATGACTCAAACTGACTTTCATCACTACTGTCTCTGATTAGAAGTTACCGAACTGAGTATTTTGCCAAACATGAACAACTGAACAGAGGATGAAAAAGACACACTCAACTTTTCTGACAGTGAAATGAGAACGGCAATATGTATAATGTAAATTTTAAAGGAACTGATGTACAGTTATTCCTTAAGGAAACAATGCTATGGAAATGCTCTGGTTTTCTGGCTAAACCTAAGTACCACATGAGAGTTAGCAAATGGGTGAGGAATGAAGACTCAAGATCAGGGAAAACCATATTGTGGATTCCAGCCAGCATCACAAGCACATCAAATGGAATGAATGAAAAAGAACCTCATATAAACAGGAAAGCCAAATGTAAAGGTTGGCCAAGAAATCGTAACCAAGGAGGGAAAGTGGACAGATTGAACAAAGAGATGGTCACCCACACACTTGAGACAAACTCCTACCTATATGGTAATGGCTGATTTATAGTCTTGTTTGAGGTTATTTTTCCTATCATCAGGAAAAATTACAAGTAATGTGCTCCGTTTTTTAAATTTTTTTTCCTTCCCACAATGGCTTCAGGGCCTTAGAGAGCTGAGCCTGAAGTCATGATTAGCTGCCTCAGCAATAGATTCTGACAGGATTATATGCAAGAAAGTTTCCTTTGGTCTGATCTCAAAAGGTGAAGATATTTCAAAACACAATGGAACAGGGCAGTGGATGGCACACTGATGCCACCAAAGGCCGTATCTTACCATACACGTATCCAGGTCTTCCAAACGCTCTACTTCCGTCACCTCCTCCACGGTAAGGAGGGAGCGCTTTGCTGGCTTCTCCTCAGCCAGCTCGATGTCCAGGGAGTCCTGCTGAGGAAGGGTCTTGGCACGTCTGCTGAAGTGTTCAGCCTACCAGGTTCAGATGCCACAGGAGAAATAAAGCGAGGAGTCAGAGCAGAGCTGGCAATGTCCTTCCCAAGATGGTACTTTGGCAAGCAGTCAACAGCCACTCAAAAATCCCCAACAGAGGCGCAGGACTCTTACCTCTCTGTAATCTTAAGAGAAATTACAAACCTTCCTCCATCAATGAGGAGACCACTTAGTCTAGAATAAGAGTACTCTTTTCATTGATTTTACTTGACAGCAATGTTTCTATATCTAGTGCTTTAAAAAGCTAGCTCATCCCAGTTTTTCCCTCCCATTGAATAATTTCTTTGTTCTTCACTGTATGGTACCCTTTAGATTTTGACTACTCTTTCAGGTACTCACACTAGCATGATAATATGGCGTTTGCACATGTGGATCTGATTTATTTCACTTACTAATATAGTCTCTAGCTGCTTCCATTTGTTTTGTTTTCTTTAAACAAATTTTACACGTCCAGATGTGGTAGTATGAACAACTAATTTGAAGACAGTATCATGTAATACAGCAACCATTGTTAAATTCCTACTACTTTGTTTAGTGAAATCTTGTATTGTTTCCAGTGCTGTTCTCACTATTTTGCATTCTTTAAAAATAAAAAGCTAGGAGGCTGGGGAGATAGTTCTGAGGCACAAGTGCCTGCCTGGCAAGTGTAAGGTCATGAGTTTGAACCCCAGTCCCACAATCAATCAATCAATCAATCAATAAGGAAACAGTTAGCTGAGGGCAGTAAAATCATCCCAACTTATATTATTTTAAAACAGTGAAAGAAATCGCTAAAAAAATTCAATGATGGGTAGCTGACATTGTTTTCACAGAAGAAATAGCACATTCAATATGACTTGCTACAACCATTTTTATTTGTTAGGTAAATAAAACAGTTAAATGGTGAGAGGTAGAATAAATGGGGCTGAAATGCAAAATCTTGTGTTGGGGTGATTTCACACCAGAAATTGCAATTTAGTTAAAAAAAAAAAAAAAAAACTGGGCCTGGCAGAATGGCTCAGTGGTCTAAAGCACCTGCTTAGGAAAGCTTGGGCGGCTGCAGGGACCGCGGTTCAATCCCCAGCACCACATGCTGCGCCAGCCCTGCCCTCAGGGCAGGCTGAGCCGGCCATAAAAATAAATAAACAAACAAAAGTTCTGAAACAAGAAAAAAATAAAAAATAAAAAAAATTCTTTAAAAAACAACAACAACTGAGGAGCAGTTGACAAGCCTGTGACAGCTTTGATAATGCTTCTAAAAAGTTTTTAAAAATTTAAGTCTCAAAAAAAAAAGTTTCATTTTTTGAGACACCATTTCAGATCTCATTTCTTTTTATAATTTCAAATTAACATATTGATATGAAAATGATGTTCAAAACAATGGAAGAGTATATTTACATATAGCTCCTTTTGAATGAAAAAAGGACATGTCCGTGCTTCCTGAATGAGGTCTTCAAAGAAGGATGAATGTAATGGGCAAGGAAGGTTTGGGTAGTGTTCACACGCTGTCTCACTGATCAAAAGTCCTGTGTTGGTGTCGCTAGGGAGAGTTCACTAGCCATTCACCAGACAATTCCAAAACTGACACAAACAGACATTGTGATTACATACCATGAACAAAATTTTAGAAAAATTGAGCTACTGTTACATTTCAAATTGGCCTTGGAATTGTCCCACTGCCACTCAAGATATATAACCAGTTTTTGTTTTTTTTTATATTTTAGTACCGGGTCTATAGAGTCTCACTACATAGATTGGACTCCTAGTGATTCTCTTGTTTTCAGCTTCCCAAGCTCTGGGATTATAGGCACGCACCACCACATCCAGGCTCAGTGGCTGGCTCAGTGTGCCCCAGGAATGGGGCTGACATGGTACACCAGGGATCAAACAAATCCCAGTCCCTCCAACTGCCTAAGCAGGTACTTTAATCCACTGAGCTATCTGGCCGGCCCCTACATCCATTTTTAAAGCCATCTATGTCTCAAAGGAGAATTCAACTTTAGGAAAGATATAGCTTCTGTTTTTGACCTGCACTGATACTGAAAGGAACAGTCCTTCCCACCTTGCTATCAGGCCAGCCTAGAGAGGAGGGAGCCAGTGCTTCTCCTTGCTTCTATTGGAGGCCCCTGTGCGCAGCCAGCAGCCATCCACCCTCCAGCACACCCATTCACCTCCTGTGCTTTCTTTGAACTTCAAACACTTCATTTGTCTGTGTTCCCAAGGATTGTGCATCCTGCAATGATCTCGGCATAGCAACAAAGTCCACATCAATATGTTAAACTAAAATTTTAACTGTTAGCCCTTAGCCTCAGGATGGCTGCTCATCACAGCTTTAGGCCTGTGCTATCAGGGAGTGGGATCTCTGGGGACAGTTACTTCCGCTTCCCCTGTCATTCCCTCTGGAGAAATCTGGATATGCTCCAGAATGGCTAGCAGCAACATAGAAAAGGAAGGATGGAAACCAGAATCTTCACCGATGCAGCTGCAAAGGTAACACATGCGGCACCTGAACCGCCCCTCCATCGGAAGGACAACCTGCGTCACACTGCAGCCAAGGCAAGAGGCCTTGCTCAGGATGGGGGCGGCACTCACCAGCTTGTGGTGGCAGTGTGAGAGGGCATCCAGGATCTCGTCCACAATCCGGTCAGACAGGAAGGAGGCCACTGTCAGCTTCACTTCACTGTATGAAAATGACGACAGAGCAGTGTTGGAATTTGTGCAAAGGAAGAAAAGTCACCCACCAGGATGCTGTGGTGATAGGGTCCACCATGAATCTGCTTCTTTGAAAAACGGAGTATTAGACTGTCTGTAAAGGACTACATATTCCCCAAAATAAGCCTTAAACACTGCCATAAACATGCAGGTAATAGATTCTCTTTACCAATTTCAGTCTGCCTCTGCAGTTTCAAAACTTAAGATGTAAATTTAAAGGCAGAAATGAAAAACATCTGGATAAAGCTAAACTTAATGGGAAACAGCTATACCATGTGGCAAGGTCCAATCTGCCCATTCACATAACTGAAAACAAACCTGGGCTGGAAGAGATTAAGCAAGTCTAGTCTGGTTGCTAAGTCTCAGTTTAATATGCACACCCCACCCTTTTAGAAAAGGACATCAATGACATGGTGCTGTATCAGGACCATATTCTGCTTTTACTTTTATCTTTTCTCAACACAAGAGACTGAACTCATGGCCTTGGTACTGAGTTGCATCTCCAGACCAATCTTCCCTTGCTGTCATGTCCCGTCCCGTCCTGTCCCGTCCCGTCCCTTCTCTTCCCTTCCCTTCCCCTCCCCTCCCCTCTGCTTTCCTTCCCTTCCCCCTGGTCCCCTTTTACTCTCTCTCGGCCTGCCTGCCAGTTTGCCTCCCTCTCTCCCTCCCTTATTTTGATACAGGCCCATGCTAAGTATCTACATTGCCCAGACCAGGGCCTATACTTGTCTTGCCTCAGCCTTGCTCTGTGTTCACCACCATACCCAGCTATGCTTCTTGAGAAGTTGCAAATATGCTGTGCTCTGATGTTTTCTGAACTGAAGTTACCAAGATGTTCAGCTTGGGTTCCTTCAGCTTGACCTCACTCTAAAAGCACCCAGGTAACAGAAAGTGGTTTGCAGTTTTCACAACAAACTCAGCCACTAAAGTTTCTATCAGATGGCTAATATTTTAGTTAGCATTTTAGCAATGTGGTTTTTGCAAGAATTCAGCTTCCATGTGTGTTTGTAGGGTAAGGAACCCCACTTTACTATACAGATGCCCTAAATGCAAAATACATCTAAAGGTCAACATGTTAGAGACAAAAATCCACATTCCAATAGTCTCCTAAGTTCAGCCTGCTTTGGAAGTCAACAATTTTTATGCTTTTACAGCAGGCAAAGGAATTATCGAAGTAAAATTATCTAATCATAAAGTTGTCTGAAAATATATTTGTGCAACAGCGAAAATGTTTTTCTAATTTGAAGGCAAAATTTTGCACTGAGATTTCTCTTCCTAGGGAACTTTCTTGGATGGTAAGGCAGAACAAAGAGGTATCAGTGCTTTGATGCCTACACTAAAAATGTGCCTGGACTAAACATGAAAGTAGCTTCTTCAGTTTCTGTTAATGAAACAAGGGCTCATTAGTTTGTTGGCTTAGCTAATACTTCATGATGGCCCAGAGGCATCCTGGGATAAGATTCACCTGGGTCTCCTTTCAAACACAGATGACCAAGTCTCACCCCCACTTTCCAGAGGTGGAGGTGTGACTCAGATGCTCTGCAGGTACTTGGGAACTACTCTGAGCACAGCACGCTCAGCTCAGCTCAGCTCAGCTGTTTGTACCTCACTGCCTCCCCTTCTGGAAAGGTGGGAAGGAGTGCTCTATGGCAAATCCCAGAACTGAAAGAAAGAAGCTTACAAATGCTACTATTTAGGTTGTCTTAGGATTGCTCCATTCTTTTGCTACTGAGGGCTACACTTTTTTTTGGATTGATCTTTCCAAAACTCACCAAAGCTGAGTCACTTCTCCCTGGGTATGCCCCTGTGCCTAGGAGTGTCATCTGCACACACCCCTGTGTGTGTCAGTCTGCTCATCCCATCAGGCTGTTAGTGCGCTCTAAAACACCCACTGGGACATTAGTGGACATCAAGTTGATGAACTGATACAGAGTTCTATTCTCATGTGCCAGGGTCTGATGCTCTAGTGCACAAATTAAGGGTCTGATCTGGTGGTGGCCGAACCGACTATTATGAAAGAAGAGTGATTGGCACATTGTTTATCCTTGATATTTAAAGGGGATTTAATGTTTATATTTTGTTTTACATGCACTTTGTGTTTTCAATATATAATATTCTGATGTTTATTTTCTTTTTTTTTTTAAACATTTTTTTTTTAATTTTTTATTTTATTTATTTTATTTGTTTATTCACTCATTTTTATGGCCGGCTCAGCCTGCCCTGAGGGCAGGGCTGGCACAGCATGTGGTGCCGGGGATCGAACCGAGGTCCCTGAAGCCGCACAAGCTTGCCCAAGCTTTCCCAAGCAGGCGCTTTAGACCACTGAGCCATCCCGCCGGGCCCTCTGATGTTTATTTTCAATAAAAAATGCAAACACCCTTCTTTTTTTTTGTCTTTTTGAGACAGGGTCTCACTGTGCAGTTCAGGCTGGTCTCGAACTCACATCAATCCTCCTGCCTCAGCCTCCCAAGTGCTGGGATTACAGGCGTGCGCCACCACAGCCTTAAGTGATGTAATAATTTGTAAATTCACTAATATATGGACCCCAGACAGTCTTTGAAAATCTTTATAATTTCTCAAGTTTTTCCAGCAGTCAATCAATAATTCAGCTGTGTAGGTTACCTTAATTAAAACTTAAACTACAAACTTAATTAAAATTACGAACAACAAAATTCAAGAACTACATCTGAGGCTTGAGACTGTACAGTTACTGCAGAACTCCTAAATCCTCAAAGTCCTATATAAGCTAGTTTTAAGATTGCACCCTGCAATATCACCCTCAATATGTCACCTTCAATATATCACCCTTCTATAGCAAGAGTGGTTATGTTTTGGGTAATTCTATTTTGGTGTCTCATATTTCTTATAGGTTGTCATTTATCTCCATTAATATACATTAGCACTATTCCCAATTCTGTAGACAGGGTCTGTTTTGATATATTCAAATAGTCTTATTAATATTTAGAAATAGTTATGGAATCTGGGAGATAGTTCCATGGCACAAATACCTGCCTGGCAAGTGCAAGGTCATACATGAGTTTGAACCCCAGTCCCACAAAAAAAAAAAAAAAAAATTAGAAATAGTTAAAAGAGATGATTAAAATCATTTTTGAACTTTAACTTATCTGACTGGTCAAATGAAAAACAATAAGAATTAGCTGAGTGATCATTGAGTGCTGGTGATCACTAAGAATCTCTATGTTAACATGCAGGGAAATATGTCAGTGATCACAGCTTTTAAGTGTTTATGTATTGGCATATTTTTCAAACAGCTTCCTATGTAAACACCAGAAAGACATCATCAGCACATCCACAGTTTCACAGGGCCACCAAAATAACCCAGAAGGAAAACACAGTAGGGTCATAGCAGGTCTATGTGCTTATTATAGGCTTTGCATTTGCTCATAATAGCATGGTGACAGACAGCAAACTGGCCTCAGTGTTTAACTGGAGATTTAGAAAGAAGATAAATCTTAAAAGCAGACACTAGAATTGCAAACACACCCCTTCCTTTAAATATAAAACCTTAAAGAAAGCCCATGACTGTGCTCTTAGGCAATGCAGGCATACATGTGGCCTTCTATTTTGGAAATGTATAAAACCCAGCTATATTTATCTGCAGCCTCTGCCTATATTACATGCCTGAGCACATTACATATGGATAAAGCCAACAATAACACTCTTTAGAGCTGCCTCAACTCACTCATGGATACTGCAGATGCATGGTTTACTAACGTTACAAACCCACCTAATTTTGTTAAGGATATCAATTCCAGACTGTTCCAAGAGGACATTCTTAACGAAGGTACGTGGAATGGAAATCTTTTCAGTGCTGGCATGAATCAGGTCTTGTCGAATGTGGGCTTTTCTCATCACGTTCGGACACAGGCTCTCAGCAGTGTCGACCATGGATTCGAGCAGAGCCTGCAATGCAGTACAGAGGAGGGGAAAGATGGTGACAGTGCATGGGAAATGCCACCATAAAGCTGTGAGGTGGTAACATATGACCCCAGGCACCAAGCTTGGGTGCCACCAGGGAACCAAAGCTGTGCATGGTGACCTGGGGCTGCTGCATGACTGTGATCTTAGGTAACCACTGTAAATTAGACATCGGCACCTACAGCATGACAGTGTGACAGCCTAACAAAGCCACAAATGGGCAGATTAAAACACAGAAACGCCAAGCCTTTCTACATCATTTTTCCTTATACTAGAAAATAAACTGACAAGTAGGCACTCCAGGCCTAGAGAAAGATCTAAAAATACATATAAAAATACATGCACACACATACACACACACACACACACACACACACACACACGCACACACACACTGGATTTGAATGCTTGTGATGTTTTTCAAGTGACAGAAATCCCTCATTATATCGTATCATTCCACAGCTCTCTCAAAACATCAAGAGCTGACAAATCAAAGAAATTAGTTCTACCTTTTGCTCCTTTAAAAAAGCTTGAGAATTAGGTAAAACAATAATTGTAACAATAATAAGCAACATGAATAATAAAATGAAGACACACAGAGCACTTAATAAAGAACGTTAACAGAGACAGACACAACACATTCATGCAGCTTTTTTTTGGTACTGGGATTGATCTCAGGATGCTGTGCTTGCCAGGGGCGCTTATGCCACTGAGTTATGCCCCAGCCCCATATGGCACTTTAGAATCTGAAAACCACTTCTGTACATTTCATTTCTCCAGTATCCATGAGGATGAGCAGAGCAGCCATCCATGTGATCACCACCATGCAGCCCAAGGATGTGAGCAAAGGGACATTAAGCCATGTGCCTGAAGGGACCACACAGCTAGCGACTGCAGGCAGGCATTAGTGCCAGCGTCAGACCCAAGTCTGAACCCCAGCTGAGGGGTGCCGGGCGAAGTTACTGACATCATTTTACTTTCCCTGCCTACAAAAATGGCAGTAAAAAGAAAAAAAGATCTCGCTTCCTAAGACTATTGGGAGCAAATACTACAAATACAAAATGCCAAGCACATGATTATTCATAGATAATGGCTATTAACCTAGACGACAAGCCTGGCACTCCTGAGAAACAGAACCTTGGGCATCAGCACTGTTTTAATTTTCTGTCCCGTTTGTCAGCCTACAAGTTGCTTTCTGCACTGTCGCCCTGCAGGAGGGTGTTCATACAGTCAGAGTGAACTCCAGAGGAAAGTGCAGAGACCTGGCCTGCCAAGAAGGGGCTGGGAAATGAGCTGGGATGTGGAGGACCACCAGAGCAGCTCTCCTTGAAAGAAGAGCGACTGTCTCCATTTTGACTGAGCCTGACTATGATCCCTTGTACTGAAATGTACAGAGCTGGCTAGTACTTCTCATTATCCTCTCAATTGGCCTTAAGCAGTGTGTATTGGTCTAGCCATGGTGCTGGTGGTAATTTTTGAAGATGGCATGCATGTTTCCCTGGTAACAGGATGAAGAGCCAATGCTCCACAGTGTCAGCTGGGATTGAGCTTCAAGATAGAGGCTATGCCTTCCTGGGGCTTGAAAGATTACACATCAGAACTGAAGAGCAGATCCCCAAAATCTCATTATCCTTTCAATTGGCCTTATTGGTCTAGCTGAAGTGCTGGTGGTAATTTTTGAAGATGGCATGCGTGTTTCCCTGATAATAGGACGAAGACCCAGTGCTCCACGGTGTCAGCTGGGATCGAGCCTCGAGATAGAGGCTATGACTTCCTGGGGCTTGAAAGATTACACATCAGAGCTGAACTGCCAGACCCCCAAAATATTAGATACTATTTCAATAGTGTAAGGCAAATTACTTCCTTTGCATATCTCTGAATATGGCAGGAGGTAAATGCAGGCTTCCTACATAGCCCAGCTCAGTGTTCACCTTCCCACAACTCCCTTCATTGCTGACCTTCTTCCCACAATTCCCTTTTGCAAGTCACTCCCCCTTCTCCAATGAATAAAACCTGAGTTCAGCCCTGGGTCGCTCTCTTGGTTCCAGAAAGCCATCTTCATGGCTGGACTTAGGGTCCCTTGGCTCACCAATAATTATATATATATATGTCTTAGTATCTTTGTTATCGCCGTGGGTTGCACTGGGAGTGGTAGATTGGAATTAACTTGGTGAAATTCCAATAACGTGGTTTTAGGATTGTAAGTTTAGACTTCTTAGGCAGAGATGAGCACCAAGAAGGGACTCCGACACTGAGAGGGGCAGTAAGTAAGCTCTGCCATTCTCTGATTCTTACCTTCAAAATCAACGTGTAAGATCTCTTCCTCCTCACAACCCATGACTGCATGCCCCCGGCCCTATCAGGAAGAATTTTAACCTGCCTTACACATTTAATTCAAACATTTTGCAGTTGACTGCCTATAACCCCTTTACTAACAAACACAGCGATACAGCACTCTACACAAAGTAAAATCATCCACAGACTCTTACAATCTGCATCATAGCTCTGTAAGTCAAGATAGATTTTAACATCTCCATTTTATAGATGGGAAATCTGCAGCTCAGAGAAAACAAGTGGCCTGATAGGGTCACACGACCAGTTTCTGGGATTAATGAGATGGGAACTTGGGGTCTCCTGCTTCTTATGCTGGCACCCATCTTTCACACCTGGCCCAAGACCCCGAAGTGTGTTCCTGTCCCCCCTGCTTTGTCACCTATACTTTCTTTCTTTCTTTCTTTCTTTCTTTCTTTCTTTCTTTCTTTCGGGACCGGGTTCAAACCCACAACCTCGTACTTGCCAGGCAGGCACTTGTGCCAGGCAGGCACTTGTGCTACAGAGCTATCTCCCCAGCCCCTCACCTACAGTTCCTTACATCAACTGCACCTAAGGATGCCAGGGCAGATGGAGTGGTGGCAGGATCTGGAGAAAGGGTCACAGAACACCACTGTAATGAAACATCTAGGTGGGTGTGGTGGTGCGTGTCTGTAATCCCAGCACTGGGGAGACCGAGTAGGAGGATCACCATAAGTGGTAGGCCAAAACCAATTTGCACTACACATTTGAGATCTTGCCTCCAAGATCTCAAACTGAAGCTCTTGAACAGTCTTCACGTGCAGGCTCTGGCCCTGGGTTTTAGACATGGCCCTTCCCTGGTCCTTGGGCCCTTCACACTCCAGATCCTTTCAGCACTATAGCTTCATACTCCACCACATTCCAACAAGTCTATAGCACCACAAGGTGTTCAGCTGCACTGTCACTGACCCCTGCCAGATACTGTGACAAGCAAAGTTCCTCTAGGAACACAGTGCAGCAGCTTTAATGCCCACACTTCTGATGGGTCTTAAGACACGAACAACATTGTTCCATAGAGTCAATGTTTCTTTTACCTGCATCTGGCACTTTCTCAGCTTATTATTGTTTCCTTCTTTGGTGACTTTTCCTGTATCCCAAAGTACATACTTGCAATAATTTTTTACTGTTGCTCAGTGAAAGTAAACTACTCCAGTCTTTGACTAGATGAAAATGTTACCACATCCTCATTCTTAAATATTAAGTCCACGGTGTTGGAATTCTAAACAGATACTTCCCGTTAGCTCAGAAGTTTGCAGACTTCTGGCTTCTCCTAAGTGTCAAAAAGTGAGTGGTTAGTCTTCCTTGTGAGATGTTAAGTAATAAAAGCCCTCCCCCTTTCCGCGCTGCCCAGTCAGGATACATATGGTGTTCTTCTTGATTCCCATCGTAACTTAAAAAGGGAAACTTCACAATGTCCAGAGCCCTTGGTGTCCTGCAAATGAAGGAGGACGACGTCCTCAAGTTCCTTGCTGCAGGAACCCACTTAGGTGGCACCAACCTGGATTTCCAGATGGAGCAGTATATCTACAAAAGGAAAAGTGATGGAATCCACATCATAAATCTGAAGCGGACTTGGGAGAGACTTCTCCTGGCAGCTCGAGCCATAGTGGCCATTGAAAACCCTGCTGACATCAGCGTCATCTCCTCTAGGAACACGGGCCAGTGGGCTGTGCTGAAGTTTGCTGCTGCCACTGGAGCTACTCCTATTGCTGGCTGCTTCACTCCTGGAACCTTCACTAACCAGATGCAGGCAGCCTTCAGAGAGCCACGTCTTCTGGTGGTTACTGACCCCAGCGCTGACCACTAGCCCCTCACGGAGGCATCTTATGTCAATCTGCCAACCATTGCTCTGTGCAACACAGATTCTCCTCTGCGCTATGTGGACACTGCCATCCCATGCAACAATAAGGGAGCTCACTCTTTGGGTCTGATGTGGTGGATGCTGGCCTGGGAAGTGCTGTACATGTGTGGCACCATTTCCCATGAACACCCATGGGAAGTCATGCCTGATCTCTATTACTACCGGGATCCTGAAGAGATTGAAAAAGAAGAGCAGGCTACTGCTGAAAAGGCTGTGACCAAGCAAGAATTTCAGGGTGAATGGACTGCACCAGCTCTGGAGTTCACTGATGCTCAGCCTGAGGTTGCAGACTGTCCAAAGGCATGCAGGTGCCCTCTGTGCCCATTCATCAGTTCCCTACTGAAGACTGGAATGCTCAGCCAGCCACAGAAGATTGGTCTGCAACCCCCACCACGCAGGCCACTGAGTGAGTAGGAACCACCACCGAGTGGACTTGAACTGTTCTGCCAACACTTAAGCAAAATGGAAATGAGGCTGATGAAAAATAAAACAATTTCTTAGTAAAAAAAAAAAAAACCCTCCCTTTTCCTTTGACTGCCTCTTTGTTTTCATGTTCTTCCATATTCATGATGATGGTTCTAGATGCGGATTGCTTTGGATTGGCTGATTTTCCTGAATTGGAAGAGGCCAGACTATCAGTCCCTACAATTCTTAGCCATCAACCTCTGGAATTATTTTTTCCTTTGTTTTGAGAATCTACAGTAGACTTCTGTGAAACTTTTCCACTCACTCTTGTCTATGTTACTGGACTTTATGTCTTCTTCATTTTATTAGCCTCGGCTTTCGGCCCTCACATTCCTTGCAGTGAATAGGCATTGTATTTGAACTGTGGTAATCAGCTTTCATTTTGCATACATGTGGGGTGATCAAAAGGAAATCTGAAAATTAATAAAAAATTTATTACAGTAAAAGACACGTTGCCATTAACTTTCCCATGGTTCAAACACTTATCCCAATATTTTTGCTACTTGTTGAAGAAATTATGGGAGCCTTTAGATGTGCTGCAAAAAATACAGTGAATGCTATTGTCATTTTTTCGTTGAGTGCCACCTAATGAAAAGACAGGCTTGCAAAAACATGATGGCATATTTTAATCCACTTTATTTACCAGATTTGGCACTGGAGACTTCTGACTCCTCCCCAAAGTTAAACAGACCATGGAAAGCAAACATTTTAGATCCATTCAGCACATCCAAGCAGCCCCAACAGTGCAGATAAAGACGCTCAAGAAAGAAAGACTTCCAGAAATGCTTCAGAAAGGGGCAAGTATAAGTGTGTTTGAATCAAGGGAGAGTATTTTTGAGGATGATTAATGGCAATGTGTCTTTTAGTGTAATGAATTTCTAAATAATTAATCATTCACTGTAATTAACCTCATGTTCCTAATGACAATCCTAAGAGTACATATTTTTTAACTGAAAAAAAAAAAAAATTTAATGGAACTTAGGAAATCTGTGTAACATCTGTAAAAAAAACTGTTCAACAGCTTCAAATGGCAGCTATATTCACTGCCTTACATTTAACCAATGACTGACAGGTACAGCTTCCATGCTAAAGTATTCCATGTTCAGAAACGTTGCCTGAGACTCAGACTAAGGGTGGTTGACCAATCTGATAGAAGAAATTTCAAGACAGTCCAATGTTGAGGCTGTGGCATAGCTATCATTGGAGGCTTTTAGCCATTTGTATGTTGAGAATCAAAAGCAAAGAATGGAGTAATTTAAAAATATTGTGAGTTTGACCAGAAAGGAAACTCCAGTAAAGCTGAAGACTGCAAAGATATATCTGAGGAGATTTTGATTGCTTAGAAGGAACAGAAGAATATGTAAGGTGGCCTGAGGGCACCACTAGAAGCACCATTTTTACCTTTTACAGCCTTAAAACTAGAGACATGAATGCCTCTGCTTTGAGAAGAAAGCTTCAGAGCACTATGTCCCAGAACAGCTACAACATAGAAAATTTGTTCTTCAGAATTGGTTTCACAGTGCCCAGAGATTGAGGCACTCAACCCCCACAACCAAAAGAAAGGAAAGCTTGGCTACTGCTCCAACTGGCAGAAGACCTGGGCATTGTCCATGTGGTGATGGCCTGACATGTAAGCACAATGCAAGAGTTATGGGGTTAAGAAGGCTTTCACCCATATCAGATGGTCTGTGAAGCCTTCCAAGAGGGCAGCGTGTGAAGCTGCTAAGGTAAAGTCAAAGGTGTAATGAGGACTCCAGAAGTTTGGGAAAGATAGAAACATGGATTGTCTAAGGAAAGCTACAAGGAGAGAGCAAAGAGAGCCTAAGAAAGAAGCTATGGGAGCTACAACCACTAAAAGTGTTATAGGAGTGGAGCCATCCAAGCCCTCTGAAGTTTGCAAAGTGCCACAGATGGCTTCAGATAGTGGACATTGAACTACAGGACCTTTAATGTTTGCCCTGATGGATTTTAAACTTGTGCTAGCTGTAATCCTTGGTATCCTCGTTTGTAACTTTTGGAATGAAAATGTTTAACTTGTGCCATTCAATGTTGGAAGTGTTTGTACAAGGGCTTGCAGCTGCCTTTGCCGTATGTCACAGAGGAGACTTGGGACTTGGACTTTTCAGCAATGCTGACAGTGTTAGGACTTTGGCAGCTAGTGTAGATGGACTAAGTGCCTTTTGCACAGAGGCATGTACATGAGTGTTTGTGGGGGCCAAGGGCAGAATTTATGGTTCTAACGTAATACAATGCTGACAGACTTAATGAGGTTCTTAAGGATTGTGAAATCTGTTATAATGTTCAAGTCATAAAATGTTAAGAATAGACATGTCTTTATATCTAAAACAGGTTTAGATAAATGTGTCTGGTTGCCCAGTTGACAAGGGTCAGACTATAATGGTTGATGCATTAGAGAAATTTATGAGGTTTACAAGCTTAATAACTAAGTGACTCAGCAGGGAGCCAGGGTCCTTACTTTGTAAACATCCTCATCTTGGGCAAGAGAAGGACATGGAGATGGTGTGCTTTAGGAAAAGAGGGTTGGTCTCTCCTCTTTTTGTTCTTGCTGCTTTTGCTGTCTTGTTCCACATTGAAGTGCTGTCCTCGTGTCATGCCACTCTACCTTGGAGCCAGCTGATTATGGACTGAAACCACCACAAACTGTGAGGCAAATAAACCCTTCCTTAATTTTGGGCTTTGGGTATTCTGTCTCATCAAAAAGAAAAGCAACTAAGAGATGTTCTGAAACTATTTTTCCTTTATTTGGAAAGCATGGTGCACTGAGAAAAGAACACTGAAAACTCTTTTGTCCAAATTTAGTACTTACCCAAATGCCACTGAAACCCTTCATTTCAAAACACAGTAAGTAGGGGAGCTCACAGAAAATACTGTTTCTTTCAAAGAAAGAAATTCTCTAAAATTAATATTTTCCAAGAAGTCAGCAAAGAAGTGTGGTTTATCTGGCCATGTCTTACACTTTCTGAAATATTTTTTAGAAATAGTTCAAAGAGTTCTTTGAACATATCTTCATCCAATATTCAAACATCCACCACTGGCCATGACATGAGATGAGCAAACACTGAGTTTGGAAGGAATCTCCATCGCTGAGGCCTGGAGAATCCAGTGCAAGGAAATCTGATCCCGAAACTTTGGCAATTTGCCTAAAGCATATGGCTAGGGAAGAGAAAATGTAGACCCAAATCTAGGCTTGCAGGCTTATCTCTTTCCATTACCCATAGTTAAATTTTGTTAAATGCAAAATAACTATTTTACAAAGTAATTCATCCACCTTAGTTTTTGCTAATATAATATGCTACTTGTAGAAAACTGAGAAAATAGAAAAAAGGGGCTCTTCAACAAGGAAAATTCGATATTAGTAGTGAAGTAAGTAATGGCCACTCTAATTGATTAAGAAATGGGACACTGGTTGTATTAAAAATGCATTTTCTTTTCATAATTTTAAGAAAATCATAAGACTATTATTTAGCTATAAAGGAGAAAACTGAGTCACCTGCAGGAAAGTAGATGCACCTGAGACCATGAATCACACAGAGGTTACATGTTATGCTTTGCTCTTATGCAAGAAACCCGAATAATTCAAAGAGGGAAATAAAATAGCTATGCCAGGGAGAGGAGATAGATTACATGGAGACAGGAGGAAGGTTCTGGGGATACTGGAAAACAGGAGGGAGGAAAGGGATGGAGAAAAGGAACCACAACCTGCAAGTCTACATACTTGTTCCCCACAAGGAATGTACTGTGTGTGTGTGTGTGTGTGTGTGTCTCAGCCCACTGACAAAGCATGTAGTGCCAGGGATCAAACCATGATCCCTGTACTTGCCTAAATGAATACAGAAAACTTAAAAGAAAAATAGCAATGCATAATCCCAGCACTTGGGAGGCTGAAGCTGGAGGATCAGTGCAAGTTTGAGATCAGGCTAGGCTACAAAAGCGAGCTCAAGGCTAGCCTCAACTGCATAGCAAGACCCTGTCTCAAAAAAGAAAAAAACGAATGCAGTGCAAAGTTCTCATAAATAGGAACAATTTTTGTAAACAGCCATTTGATGCTAAACTGAAAGGGAACAGAAAAGACATAGACTAGGCCATGGTGTACCAGGGTCAGGGCCAGAAAGTGTAGAAGGTGACCGTGCAGCCCATCAACCTCATCTTCAGATACTTGTAGAACAGATCCTGCCTGCATCCAGGCGTGGCTGCATGAGCAAGTGAACATGCGCATAGAGGGCTGCATTATTGGTTTTGATGAGTACATGAACCTTGTAGTAGATGATGCAAAAGAAATTCATTCTAAAACAAAGTCGAGAAAACAACTGGGTTGGACCATGCTGAAAGGAGATAACATTACTCTGCTACTAAGTGTCTCCAACTAGAAATGGTCAATGAATTCAAACAGCCAGGAAGTGAGGCAGTGGCAATTACGATGATATGTTACAAAGGCAGTGGCTTAGGTGGCTTGCCCTGAGATTGTTTGTAAAACATTTGTTCATATCGTTTTGACTACTTTTGTGTTTTTAGTGAAGGCCAATAAATGTAGAGGTTTTTTTAATTAAATACAAAAACAGAAATAAAGAAAAGACATAAACTCACTACAGTCTATGGACAGTGTCAAGAAATTAACTATGCGCCCAGTGGAGAGAATATTAAACACAACATTGTTAAGATGCATGGGCTGAGGATCTGCTGGGGTTCATGACACACATTCCCAAGAGGAAAGGAACTGAAAACTAAGGACTGAGAATAATGAAAAGCAGCAGGAAGGGAGGGGCAGGCCAGCCCACCGCCTGGACCTGGGAGGATGTGAGAGGCAAGAGGAGTGTGCCATGGTCCTTGTAGATAAGCAAGCGGGTGACAAGAACTCTGGTGACATTTACCGGAGTCAAAAAAGTAGACAGGCTAAAAACATGCAGGGAATGCCTATTTACAAAAAAAGAGGTGGTTGTAAATATATTTATGTCCTCTCTAGTTGTTACAAACTCAAATGCCTCTTAATCCAGCTACCTGCCTTCTAGCTTCTCCCAAGAACTCGCAAGAGTCAGTCTTGTACAGTAAGTAGGAAATCAACACCAAGGGCACAAGGGTCACATGTTCAGACAGGCTACACACCCACACAGCTGGAGGCAGCTACAGGGCCACAGCCCTGCTACTATGTTTCATGCTGATTTATTTAGTTATTTATTTGTATTTTAGGGAAGGGTCTATAGGGTGTTCAGGATCTCACTACTACATCAGACTTGTAAGTGATGCGCCTATTTACAGACTCCTAAGAGCTGGTATTACAGGCATGCGCCATCACGCCCAGTCCCAACTGCCAGCTCAACGCCCCCTGGGGGCGGGGCCAGCATGGCAGGCCTAGGATCAAACCCCAGGCCCCTGTGCCTGCTTGCAGGTGCTTTTCTCCGCTGAGCTATTTGACTGGCCCTTCATACTGATTTAAATCTCAGCCAATTCTTACTATGCATGAGAGTATTATAAATGTTTAAAAAAAGTTTATGGTGTGCATAGGTAATCTGCAATAGAAGAAATGCAAGTCAGCAATGAGAATACCTGATGACTTCATTATTATAGAAATTTTAAAAAATGAAATCAAAGAATTCATTACGTTTTGAAAAATATGAGTGTTACTTGCTGTGTTTAGTACTGCTTAGTAAGTAGCAAAATGATTAACTGCATCCCTGGGCAGTGTACAAACACATGAAAGTACAGGACATATGCACTACTTAGTAGAATTAATCAACATTCAGAAAACAAATCATGGTGGTACACTCATACAACAGAATCCCATGTAGCTACCAAAACCATCATGATTTATCACAATTTCAGCTGCATTTAAGACACTAACAAATATAAAAGGTTACTTCTGGGCATAGTGGTGCATGCCTGTAATCCCAGCACTTGAGAGTCTGAGGCTAGAGGATTGATGTGAGTTTGAGACCAGCCTGGGCTACAAAAGTGAGCTCAAGGCCAGCCTGAACTGCATAGTGAGACCCTGTCTCAAAAAGACAAAAATAAATAAATAACAAAATAAAATAAAACAAATATAAAATGTTATTAATCTGTAAGTACAATTCAATCACATAAATGTAAAACTGTGTATAACGGGTGTAGGCTGCCTGAAAATTCATTAAGCTATTAATAGTGATGTAATCGCTACAATTTTAAGTGATTTTTACTTTATACATACTTGCTAAAACATTTCACAAAGTTTTGTTTTTAATAGAAAAGGAGCAACAAAATTGATTTGATTTTAAATATCTAAGAAAGTGTCCACTGTCTGTGTACTTCATCCTTCATGAGGGACACAAATGTTGTCCAGCACCAAATAGCCTGGAGGGACTTCTCCTTCTCATCAACCAACAGGTCTTTTTTAACCTCTATCTTAAGTCAACATCAATACAAAATGACAAGTACATAAAAGCAACACACCAGCATCTCTGTCTTATTAAAGAAAAACAAGGACATAAACACCCAAAGTCCAAACCATTCTGTCCATCATTAACTTAATTTTCAAAGACAGTAACTGGCATAATGATGCCATGATCGAGTTGTACAACCAGTCCCTATGGTGATACAGCAGTTGTGCTCAGGAAAGAAAACAGACCAAATAAGTACAGAAACTCAGACAAAGAGTTTTTATGCCAACCTTGAAAGGCAGACTAGAAATATGAAAAACTTTTTAAATGTGAAATTTCTCTGGCATAGTTATATTTTCAAATTACCTTAAGAAAACATGGGTCTTGGATCATGCCATCTGCCACTAAAACAAGTTTCTAGACTTCTCTTCAGTCCAAAAACAGGTCTTGGATACTCTTGGTGCCCTGCACCTCCATCTGAAATATTTCTCCTACTCTTTCAATTGAAGGGCCTTTCAAGGACTGCTGTGTATCTGCCTAGCAGGTGCCTACCATCTTTCTCATACTCATAATCAAATGCAGTAACAGAAGACTGCTTTCTGGTTTTCTTCCTGAAGTAGACTTCTCTTGTGCCATCTAAGAAGTCAACCACTCTTTTATCTACCCGATGAAGGATATTCACAGACTTACCATCCAAAATTAAATCACGTTTCATTTGAATTCATTTTAGAAGTTGTTCTAAAACACAAAAACAAAGCTGCAGCAGATATGCAATCTTTGGTACACGTGCACGGACACAGAAAGTGTGTGTGTGCGCTTGCATGCTATCATTTACAGGCCAATCAACAATTTCACTTTCAAAGTAACAAAACCACAGACCTTTAATTGTTCATCTACAACTCTCGTAACTTCGCCTGCCATTGATTCCAGCGTTTCCTGAATGGGATTGGACAACAACCCGCTGGCTCCTGCCCAAGACGCACCACCAACGTGGTACAGATTTGGTAGCAACTGTAAGAGAAATAAAAAATAACAACAACAGTAAAACACTGCAATATAAAATAGGCAAACCTATTCTACTGTTTATCTACTGAGGCTAACATTTCAATAAGTACGAAATCATTGCAGAGTTAATGAAAAGGTGTAGAACTATTATTAGGGATAAATATTCTAGGTTGAAGACTCTTTGTATAGACTGGTAAACTGAGGTCCAGACTCTTTAGGGGTTTTCTTTTTATCCAGTGAATTCCAGTAAACTTGAGAAAACTATATACGGTTAGGAAACTTCCATACTGACCCTCTTGTCACTCAGCAGTATTAAAACCACACAACAGTGTATCATCCCTGACTTTGTGTTCTTATCTGAACCATGATAGCTGAGTTATTTTTATTCACACTTCAGTCACCAAAAATGTAGGTTCTGCCATTCAAGGCAGTTTTCTAATTCTTCGCAGATACTACCTATGTATCTTACAACTGAATTCAATTCTGAGACTTTGTCTATCCTTAGTGTCAGATCCTCCAAGGTTAGGGCTCAGTCTGACACACATTCCCCAAATTTTGATGCCAGTCCCAGGTCCCAGGTCCCTGCTAGCACTTCTGGACAATCAATATAAACACCAGGGGCCCTTGCAGCACACCCATCAAGTTTAAGAAATTACCACAGGGAGTCATAGAACTCTGGAATGCATTCTGCTTAGTACTGCTGGTTTATTAACAAGGGCAGAACAGAGAGACTTATTGGCTTGAAGGTAATAATTTTAAATGAGTTGCTGTTCACTGAAACATGTAACAGCTGTTCAGGGCCCAATTTTACCCTTTACAAGTCATGCTGGCCATCTGCCTCGTATTCTACATTTTTAAAAATGTTGGTAATCAGCACAGATATAGAAAGGAGACAGGCTAATTCAGGTCAGTATATCGTTAGCTAATAATCTTGGAACTTGAAATATAAAGAAAGTTGGAACTAGTTTCTAAACTTTAAATGAGACTGATTTCTGTATGTAAGACTCACACAAAGCTTGCCAAGAAGCTCACCGTCTTAGAGTTCTTTGCATCACGCATGAGGCGTTCTGCTGATTTTAAATCTTCTTGGATGGTATCTCCCCCACAATTTCGCAAAGAGTTGAGGTGATCTTGTACTTTCACGCATATCCTGTCAATCATCTGCTCCAACACAGAACGGCATCCAAGCCAGCCCAGGTGATATTCAGGTAGAAGGAGACACAGCGCAAAGAATGGTAAAAATTTCAGAAAATGAAACGTGTGAGGCTGAAAGCTTCTTTATGGATTCTTCGAGAATACAGCTGGTAGTCAATTATTAATTTAAGTTTTCATGCAAGAAGCTCTGGTGACATTAACTCCAGAGGAAACATTTAAAGTAGTTTGGTCCTTTGCCTACTTTAAAGCATGCAGCACATAAAGCAAAAGTGAGGGCTGCATGATGATTTGAAGTCTAGTACCTTGCCACTTGGGGACATTTTGCTAGACAGCATTCTCCATTATTAACTTGTGTGCTCTGTGGGTGTGAGACACAAGGCCAGGTATCCAGAGACCAGACACAAAATGTGTAATGCAGGGACAGCTGAAATGGGGATAAAATGATGCCAGTGGCCTGTTGGTGTCAGTACTACAGCACTGTGCAAACGGGCAGTCTTTAGCTTAATGAGATCATGTCAAGTAGTACTGTATATAAATGAAGAGCCATTGGGACACAGACACGAGTGGAGGTGTTATTATATCAACATAGGTAATTGTAAAATTGATAATAGCTACTGTATTTCCCTCTAAATTAGACCTCACTGGAAAAAAAAAAAAACAAACAAAAAAAAAAACTTTAGCATGAGTTTGGATGATCCTTAAAATTTAAGCCCCATCCCCCAAATAAAAATAAATCAGCCATAATTTAGTAGTCCACTGAAGCACCTGACAGATGTATTAAATAACAAAATAATATTAATACACAATTTAAATACAAAAACTAAGCCGGGTGTGGTGGCGCACGCCTGTAATCCCAGCACTTGGGAGGCTGAGGCACGAGGATCAGTGAGAGTTCAAGACCACCCTACAAAACTGAGCTCAAGGCCAGCCTGAACTGTACAGCAAGACCCTGTCTCAAAAAGACTAAATAAATAAATAAATAAATAAATACAAAAACTAATACTACTGACATTAATACTTACATATATCATATAAATAAGTATTTGTAAATACCCAGGTGGGGGCTTTTGGATAAAAGGCAAATGTTTATGTAAATGGATGAACTCAGGACATAGTGCTGAATGACCAATCGGAGTCCAGACATAAGATACTAATAAGGGTCACAGCTGATACAGTGACTAATATGAATCTCCATAATTTGACATGTTGTGTATTGTAATGGTGCAGTACAAGCAGGTTACATGGGTAAAAAGTGCTCAGTTAAAGAGAGCTCTGCTGCTAGATGTGAGAGGCTGCAGTCAATATTTCTACAGGAAATGGAGTCACAAGAAATTCAAACTGGGAAGGAAGTACTACTAAACTATTAAGAAAGATAGATGGTGACAGGTAAATGGATGCAACTAGAGACCATTACTGGTAAGTGAAGTGAACCAGACTTGCACTGGAGACATTGTATTGTCTCCCTAGTGAAAGAAACAGAAAGATTAAATAAGATCCAAAAGGTACAACAGATATAGCAAAAGGGAAAGAAACTGTGTAACTGCACAAAAGAAAAGAACAACTGGGATGAGGAGAAAGAAAAAAGGAAGAGGAATAGAAAGAAATGCATACATACACAACTGTACTACTAATTTTGACTAGTTCATTGAAAGAAACAGTGCATATATATATATATGTATATATATATATATATATATATATATATATACATATATATATATATATACATACATAATTATGGTTTATGTCTAGTTGTCCCCCACAAAGCCTCATGCAATCATGAGGTAGGGACTTCTAGAGTTTGAGACTTGACTCATGATCCACTGGAATTATGTGTTTTAGTACTGATGGGGTTATCAGTCTGAGTATGGCTGGGATTATGGGTGTGGCCTAAGGTGGCTAGGCTGAGGTGGAGAGCCTGAACGTAATATAAAGACAAACAGAGAGACAGACTGATGCTGTTGCTCTCTGCTCCCCTGGTTGTTCCACTGCCTCTGTTGCCATTATTGCTGTTCTGCTGCCATGAACTGCTGCTCTCTGCCATGTGTCTCTCTGCCTTGGATCCAGCCGAGTATGGACTGAAGCCTCCAGTAACTGTGAGCTAAAAAAACCTTTCCTTCCTTCATACTGGGTGTTGGGTATTTGTCGCAGCAGTGAGAGAAAAACAACAAGAGAAAAGTAACTAAGAATATGAATATATATATATATATATATATATATATATAGAGAGAGAGAGAGAGAGAGAGAGAGAGAGTTTTTTTGGATGCTGGGGATTGAACTCAGGACCTTAAGCTTATTCTACTGAGCTATCTCCCTGGCAATATATTATTTGATCAATTTTGTATGCCTGTATCTGATAACCTGAAAAACTACTTTGAAGATAACAATATGCAATATAATAACCTTTGTTAATTTCCTATCATTTTGTTTTGAAATTCTGTACTGTTTTTCTCTTAAAATAAATAAAAACAAATAAAAATTGAAGCTAGCATTTGCTTGGAGTTATGACAATGTCCTAGGAAATGACATGACTGTACTTGAATTAATGCAGACTTTTCCACATAAACAAATGTAGATTGTTGTATGTGAAAAAAATAAGGCACCCCTGAAAGTAAGCCCTATGGTGTCTTCTGGAAAGTTAATGGAACATTTTTTGTTATTTTGGGGGAAATATGACAGTTTCTACTCCAATAAAATCTCCTTCTTGGGCTGTGTGAGAATCATATCTAGTTGCTCGTACAATTTCAAATACACACCCAAAAGATTCAGTGGATCACTAAGTGGACAAAACCTGTAAGCCAATGTTAGACTGCTCTTCTGTATTTGGACCTTTACAGGTAGCTGGGATTTGAATACGTTTTGGGCCAGCCAAGGCTCCTGCTGTGGATCAGGTCCTCGAGTAGCAGGGTGGGAAGCTGGGGATGGGCTCACGACAGTGCCTGGGTCCTGACCCCTCCTGAATCAGGGCCTTTCTTGGGTGAGCCCATTCTACCCAGTGCCCAGAAATGGAGGGGCTACTGTGAGAGCAGATAGGTACAAACAGAGGCCATTTCTGGGTCTGTCTGTTGCACACACACCCAGCGGCTTTCTCCTTTGACCTTGAGCTGAAGCAGCACAAAGCTCTCACCTGGTATCACGCTTGCAACCTCTGGGAATGAGAGTCAAGCTGAACTTCTAGACTTAATAATTCACCTAGCCTTAAGTATTCTGTCACAGTAAAAGGAAATGGACAAAGAAAATAAAAGGGACCTATGTCTGAAGAAAAAGAAAATCTACTGTGGCTTAAAATTTCTAATATTTTTCTGCAGAATATGCTACATATCTGCCTAATGTTCCCATGTCACACTGTCTCTCTAACTGAACTTTATGATTACATGATGCTTAGCATAGACCTAACTGCACATTTAAAAAGAAACCTTAAATGGTACAAGAAGTACTGTGAAAGGAAAGGAAACTCCTTAAACGGTGAGAAGAGCTGGGATGAAGGAAAGGAGCAAAGAAATGGGAAAACGATATATGGACATACACAGCACAGCTTGGATAACTGCACTGCTAATTTCTGCCGGTCTATTGAAAGCAACAGTGCTTATTTTTCTTTTTATTATTTTTTAAACCAACTTTGTTTTTTTGTTTTTTTTGCATGCCTATACTTGGTAATATGAGCAACTACTATGAAGACAACAATGTGCAACGTAACAGTCATTCCTGAATCCCTGTCATCTTGCTTAGTGAAATGCTATATCACTTTTAGTACTTATTTTCTTTAAAAAATAAAAACAGGGGCCCAGCAGGATGGCTCAGTGGTCTAAAGCGCCTGCTTAGGAAAGCTTAGGCAGCTGCAGGGACTGCGGCTAGGTCCCCGGCACCACATGCTGCACCAGCCCTGCCCTCAGGGCAGGCTGAGCCAGCCATAAAAATTAATAAATAAACAAACAAACAAAAGTTCTGAAACAAGAAAAAAAAATTAAAATAACTCTACACTGATACAAATCCTAACTCTTCCATTACGTTGATCTGTGCTTCATAAAGCAAAATTGATCATCCCTAATTCATGTCTTGCTAAGAAAATACCCTAAATTCAAGGGACAAATAAATCATGTATTAAGAAAGAATCTGCAGGCCCTCTGGGGCCCCAGAACACTGACTTGAGAGGTCCATGTAGCGCTATAAAGTGCTTATCTTTAACAGCCAGGAAGGCTCCTAGCAACTCCTGACGCATGTGCTATCCAGTGCTCACCAGGAGGGGGTGTGCACCAACTCAGGCAAAATGGACTCAAGTGTAGCATTTTTCAAATCACATTGAACAGAAACATAAAAATGTAGTTCTTCAATTTAAATAAGGTAAAAAATCACACATATCTAGGGACTCTTCCAAGCACGTACTGAGTGATATTTCACACAGGTAGATAGATCACATTCAGATGTCCAAGCAAGGCCTGGCAAAGGCAAGCTATTTTTTATTTTAGATAACACCAAAGAATACAAAGTGAAAATTTGTTAATAGGAAATCAAAGAGCTCAACCATCAGCTTGTAAATCATGTCCATACAGTATGAAATATGAAGTGGACAGGCTAGGGCAGGCTGGCAGGCTGAGATCTCCTGGGTTAGCCAGCTGCGGACACCACACTGAGTGACACATAGGGGCTTTTAAGCTAACCTTCCCTGCCTCATCTGAATCCCCAGTGTTTGATTTCTCCAAACCAACACAGAAAAGTTACAGACTGTGTAGTCTGAGAAACTTGCTCCCTTCCAGGGAGATGTCCATCACGTGCCCCTCTTGGACACAGTCTTCTTTATTTTGGGTCATTCTCCATGTTCCTATGTCCCTCACAGCTCCCTTGCCTTCCCTTGAGAGCACAAAGAAAGTTACAGGGTCTTGCATGACACACTCTTCTCTCCCCTAACCTTCTTTTCTTCAGACTTCCCACTCCACATTCCTTTTGCCCTTCCCAAAGGGATACCACTCAGGAGTGCATGACACACACACACACACACACACACACACACACATACACACCTAATCAGGACCCTTCTTGGGATTCTCCCATCTGTGAAGCTTGGGGCCTCCATATATGTATCATAACACTGAAGCAAAAGACTGGGGGCACAGAGCAGAGCTATCACATTCCTTGCTGTAAAAAGTGCACCTCAGTGAATGGGGTGCCAGCGACATTGACTTTGTTGGCAGCCACGCCATCCATCTAACTCACCGTGGCTGCGGACCACTTAGGCGTCTTCAAATATATTGGGTTGTTGAGCCCGAGTATAGGACTTAGAACTATCTATCAGCAGTAAATGCCATCTTTGGCTGCTTACAAATTGGTACAGCTGCTCTTAGTTTTAGCAAATAAGTTAATCCTGGCTATTTTCTCTTCCTCATATGTCTGTTTCTTTATTAAAGAGACATCTACTGCATACCTGGCATTGAAGAGACTCAGTCCTGAATAAGATACACTGTTTTTGCCAGGAAGCAACTTGAAACATAGACACATCCACAATTAGCTGTAGCAGGAGATATAAAATGCCACATAATGTCATCTCCACAGGCAGAGACGTTAACATTTTACTCTCTTTGCTGCTGAGTCACTATTTCCTGCAGCAGTGCCTATCCTATGATGGAACCTTATATCATAGTCTATTCAGTGATACAGGAATCACAGGAAAGTCGAGAAGGTCTTAGTCAAGGGGGGGAGTCATACTTAGCTGAGGTTGAAGACAGCTTCTCAGCTTTCTCTTGAAAGATTTCTATGGATTAAGAAAAGGAAATGTTTTTGCTTGCTTCTTTGAGATAAAGTCTAGTGAGACTGCCCAAGCTGCCTTCAAACTACTGGGCTCAATTGATCCTTGCACCTTAGCCTTGTGAGAGGTGAGACCCTGGGTGCACGCCACCATGCCTAGCTACAAGGCAGAATTTGAAGCAAAGGAAGGAACACAGAACACCCTGGCACCCCTGCTACCTACTGGTCAGGAACAGGGTGCCTCACAGTAGGAAGAGGAAGGGAAGCCCCACACAAGCCGGATGGGGTGAGCTTAGCCTATGAGGCAGTTCTGGGGCCACTTACCTTGCAGCACCACTCAGAGTAGCCCTGAGGGATGCAAAGGGTCAGTCTTTGCAGAGAGTAATGACAGGAACATAGGGAAAACCCTTTCCAATAGTTCTTGCAAAACAAGGGGCAGGAAAGTGGTGGTCAAACTTGAGCAAGGAAGCTGGCAGGGGACGTACAACAAAAGGACTGCTCCAAAGCCATAGCAGAGTCAGCAGAAGCCCAGAGGCCATGAGGAGCAACTGTGAGGAGCTGGGCTGGGATACCACCCAGCAGCAGCAGGGATGCTGCCCAGCGGCCAGGGCACAGCAAAGAGCAGCCAGGCCAGGGTGCAAGAGTGCAAGTCCTGCTTTTCTCTATCTGCCATCTGGGAAGACCAGGCCCTAGGGACCCAGAAAGGAAGTGGAAAAGGGAGCAAAAATATGGGGAGTTTGAGGCCAGAAAGAGGAATTAAGGGTGAGACCAAGGGTCCCCCAGATGGGAGGTAAAACAGAAGAGGATTAAGCCAAACACAGAGCTAGGGGAAACATTAAGTGGATGTGTGGGAGGCGAGAGGAGTAAGAGATGCATAGAAGAAAGATGCGAAGACAAGGATGGAAGAGAGATCTGGGGCATGACGCCTAGGAACGGAGAAGTGAGTCTCAAGAGATCTGATGGTCGACAATGTTGGGAATTGGAACAAGACAAATAGCACTGAACAATGGCCATCCTTGGTGAGGAGTCAAAACCTTTGCATGCAGCCTCAGGCAACCCTGCAGCCCCTTCTGAAGCAGGTACTCTCTTCACTCCCTTTATCCAGGAAGAAAGTGAAGCGCACGGAGTTTAGAAAATAACTAACTTCAATTCCCATGGACAGGGAAGAGTAGAACCTGGATTTAAATGATAGTCATCTAAACCGAGTCCACATTCTCAGCTCTGCTAATGAAGGAGAAAAGGGACAACTGGAGTTGATGCCAAGGAGATCACTGAGACATCGGAGCAGACCAATGAAGACGAGGTGAGGGGCGGCCAAAATGTCCTGATCTCAGGTATTAAAACCCACTCAGGAAGGAACATGTTGATTCTGGGGAAAGGGCCTGAGAAAGGGTTGTCTCCAACTGACTATGCAGTTCAAGCTGGTCTTAAACTATGTAGCTCAGGATGGCCTAAAACTTGTGAAGATCCTTCTGCCTCAGCCTTGAATGCAGGGATTATAGGTGCACCGCCAAGCCCAGCTTCTTAAAGATTTATTTATTTATTTAACTTATTTGGTACTGGGTCTTGCTACACAGGTCACACTCACAGTGATCCTCCTGTCTTAGCCTCCTCAGTGCTGGATTACAGGTGTGTGCCACCATGCCCATGCCCAGTTTTAATCGCTAGCACGGCATGCAGTACCAAGGGTCGAACTTGGGTCTTCACGTTTGCCAGGCAGGCACTTAGACCACCAAGCTAACTCCACAGATACTCAGCCTTTTTTTTAAAGGGACCTGATGGCTAACAGAAGGAACCTGACAAGACAGGCAACTGATGAAGTTTGGGAGAAGAGCCATGCTCACCCCTCCCCAGGGCACCCATGGCTCTGCCGTGATATAATCATAGGTAAGGAGCTATGATAAGCTACTGCCCCCAAGCCCCAAGGAAGGGGGTTTGTGTGATAAAAGGCAGAGGGAGAACGTGGAGTTCTAGAAAAACCTTTCCTAATTAAAGCAAACAGACCAAAACAAACCCAGGAATAGGTAGGAGGCTTCAATATTTTACTCAAACACATTTGAATTTTTTTGGTGTCCCTTGAGACCAATGACAGGCACTGGGCACAGTGTCTTCACATTTCAGAAAAGAGCGAGGCAATTCTCCCCTAAAGCTGCAGAAGCAATGAAAGCCTGTATATAGCTAATCATAAAAATTCTACCTGCCTCCCAGAGAGAAAAGGTGGCCACACAGCTACTTAAGGCAACCAACAATTCAGAATGTTGTCACCTGTGCAGAACTGAACACCCACACGTCTCTCCTGGGTAGTTTCCTTTCAAACTGAGATGATGAAACTGACATCTAGGAATGAGCATTAAGGATTGCCATAGTATTTTCTTTCAATTGGCAAGATTCCCTCTGCATGATGAAAAACTTGGAAAGACAGCCTAAGAAAAGTGGCCTGCATTTTGCTAACTTAAAAATGAACATAGGATGGGAGTGGGGAGATAGCTCCATGGCACAAGTGCCTGCCTGGCAAGTGTAAGGTCGTGAGTTTGAATGCCAGTCCCGCAAAAAAAAAAAAAAAAAAAAAGAGCACCGGGCTGGTGAGATAGCTCAGCAGTATAGAGCACCTGCTTAGGCAAGTTTAGGTAAACACTGGGACTGTGGCTCAAGCCCTGGCACCCCAAGGCACACCAGCCCCACTCCCTGGGTGGGCTGGAGAAGGAAGAGGAAGGGAAGGAGGAAGAGAAAGAGGAGAAGGAAGAAGAGGAGAGGGAGGGAAAGGAAGAGGAGGAGAGGGAGGAAGAAGAGGAGAAGGAAAAGGAAAAATAATGAATACAAGGCAGAGGTTCAGAGCATCATTTTAGCACTCCCATTGTTCTTCACATTAAACACTGAAACCAGGAAGTAGTAGGTTAAGATTAGCTCCTTGCTGGAAATTCCACACGGTTGTTAATGAACTGTGAAGTCAAAGTACTGCTTGCCTTCCTAAAACTTCAGCAACTTCATTAATAATTTATGGTATTCTATTCTTAACACACACTGCTTTACTCTAATTTCAATATACATATTGACAGTAAAACATTAAAGCAATACTGAGAAGAAGAAAGAATAAAAATCACGCCACCTAGGACAAGGGTGGCAAGCCTAGGGCACACAGGCTGTTTATAACACAGAAAAGCTCTGGAAGGTTTGCCAGTGCAGACTTGCTCAGTCTGATGAGTGCCCTTCTATGAGTCTAGGCCTATCTGTATAGTCATTGGCCCCATAAGATGACCTAAACTGAACATTAAATATATTTTTATTACATGTAATATAAGACAATATAAGACAAAATAATATAAGACAAAAATAAAATCTCTCAACATAAGACAAAAATAAAATCTCCAACAAAATATAGTAGAAGCTACACAAAATAATCTGAGAGAGCATTTCACTAGCAGTTATTTTTTCTCAATTTTCAGAGATGAACACTTTATGCCTTCCATCTTAATTTGTAATCACAGATTTATCACCATATTCTTGATTTATCAATTATGGAAATCAGCAACTGACTCCATGAAATATACACTAAAACTTAAACACATTCCTGCCATCGGTCCATTTTCTTCCTCTTCAAAGCCTAGTTTTAGTTATTACTCTTACAGTATGAAGACTGCAATGTCTACGTTCTCTAATGTAACAATACATCAACTTTTCCCTCCATATCTAAGTGGATAGTGAAACTCTATATGCTCTGTCTGTAACAAAATTGTATTTGGCAGCCCTAAGAGGAAAAGACATAATTCTGTAACTCTTAACCCCATGCCTCAAAGTAGATTGTCCTAAAAGGGTATTTTAAAAAGATGTTCTTTCAACTATTTCAACTTCATCTCTGTTACAGTTTCTTATTTATACTCACTATTGCACATCTACTTGTTTTTCTTTGTTAAACTGAAGAACTTCCTAAAGTAACTTTTCACATGTGGGAAAAGTGGGGGTATAAGTTCTGAGCTCATTGGCTGGGTGCAGTGGTGTATGCCTGTCATTCCTGCACTCTAGAGGCTGGGAGGTTGAGGCAGTAGGGTCTTTGTGAGTTCAAGGCCAGCCTGTACGCATCCTGAGACTCTGTCAGAAAAAGACAAAAAGTTCCTTTTATGCTGTACTCATATCTAGGTAATGTAATTGTTGGGTATAGAATTCTTGGTCTAAATTAAATCTCTATCTGAAATTAGACACCTTGTTTACTTCTAGTCAGTACAACAGGTGCTACAAGACGCGTCTACTATTGTAAGAATGAAGCCGGGTGGTAGAGCACTAGCCCACACACGGCCCTGGTCCAACTGCCAGCACAGAAGACTTGCTCAATCTCTCTGGAGTCTTACAGTCTTCTATGACTTATGAGATTTTTAGAAAATATATTTAGGTGGCAATCTTCTGCCTGTTCACGTTGGTCAATTTCAGTCAACTAAATTTGTGTCAAAACTTAAGAAATGGAGTTGTGTTATGTTCTGGCCTATGACAGTTCTCATTTTCAATTTTTTTCATTTTTAAAATTTTAATTTGATGATGATGATGATGATGATGATGATGATGATGTATTTTTAGGAAAGGGTGTTTAAGGTCTCACTACTAGAATGGACCTGTAGTAATCAACCTGTTCACAGCCTCCCAAGAGGTGGGATTACAGGTATGTGCCACCAAGCCCAGTCTCAATTGCCATTTTGGTGTCCCCCACCCCTGGGCGGAGCTGGTACAACAGGCCAGGGGGACTTAACTCCCAGCCCCTACTCCTGCTTGTAGAAGCTTTAATCTACTGAGCTATTTGGCTGGCCCTATTTTTTATTTTTAAAATTATTTTTTTAAGTTTATTTATTTACTTACTTTTGTCATTTTGGGACAGGGTTTTGCTATGTAGTTCAGGCTGGCCTCGAGCTCACTTCTGTAACCCAGGCTGGTCTCAAACTTAAACCAATCCTCCTGCCTCAGCCTCCCAAATGCTGGGATTACAGGCATTCACCACCACACCTGGCTTTTTTTTATTGTTAATTTTAATGAGAAATAGCGATGAGACAGTTTCAAAACAGGTTTGTAAGGCAATTACAATAATTAATATATTGCATATTGTTGTCTTTGTAGTAGTTATTCAGACAGAGTGCAAGATGCAGTCATGATATCTTGTCTAAACTGTTAGTACAATTTTTTCTTCTTTATTTTCAATCTAAAAGCCCCGGATATGATAAGCAACTAAGTTAAATAGAAATCAGTATATAGTCAGAGAGGGACTGGGCCTCTAGAAAGTAAGACAAGAACACAAAGGCATCAGAATTGTGGCAGTAAGTGCATTCGACGAGGGCCAGGCCTCCAGATGAAGACACCCGGTCAGACCCACCTGCCTAAGGGGTAAACAGTAACTTGGAATCCTGTTGTTACTAGCACCACCTGGTCCACAAAGTCTAATGAGGCATCAGTTGCCCAGGCAGGTGGCCAGAGTGTCTGGACCCATGCCGTCCCCCAAGTGCCTTCGTTCTTCCCACATACCCTTGCTCCCTGACTCGTCTCCCTGCTGGATCAATATCAGTGAAGCAGCTGCACTTGTAATCCTATAGGCTCATTGGAGTTCCACCCACATGGTGACATTGCGCATACATCACCCTTTGCCTAGGGCGGCCATGTCCACTTCACTCCAGACCCCTCCTGGAATTCCATGGAGCTGTTTTTCTTTCTCTACTTTTGATAAACCTCTTCAAACTTCTTCTGGCTCATGACTTTATTCATTGATGAGGAACTACAAACTTGGCACAGCTGACATTTAACAGGCTGAGAATGGTATTTCCCCTACATCTCTTCTATTGCAAGAGCACTGGTGACTCTGATTCTATTTGGAATCTATCTTGCTTTGCTCTCATTCATTTCTAGCTTTCACTACGTTATAAAGATTTTTTCACTTTCAGAACAGCTTAGTTTGTGTCCAAGCTGTTTAATTCTATACCTCAGCGATATTTTTATTGCTAAGCATTATTTCTAATTTTCTGATGACTCTCTTCACAGCAGCTTGTTTTTATCAGATGGATGCAATATTTTCTTAAGACCTAATGAACTGAACTAATTACAGCCCTCTGCTGTCTCGTGAATTATCAGGCCTCAGTTCTTTCATTCATCTTGCCTTTTCTTGGACACACTATTTCTTTTTTTAAAATTTTATTTATTTTTTTCTCTTGTTTCAGAACCTTTGTTTGTTTATTCACTCATTTTTATGGCCGGCTCAGTCTGCCCCAAGGGCAGGGCTGGCACAGCATGTGGTACCCGGGATCGAACCGCGGTCCCTGAAGCCGCCCAAGCTTTCCCAAGCAGGCACTTTAGACCACTGAGCCATCCCACCAGGCCCCTTGGACACACTATTTCCCTCAAATGTCTATGAGGTTTGGGTTTTGTTCATTTTTTGAGCTGGGTGTGACAGCTGAGGCAAAAAGAGTGCAAGTTTCAGCCCAGCTCGGGCAATTTAGCGACTTTGTGAGACCCTGTTTAAAAAAAAAAAATCAAAAAGGATGTGGCTCAGTGCAAAAGCCATTCAGTGCCCAGTGCCATGCATGAAACAGAACAGTATTATTAGTATTTATTTCCTGTAGTGAGAGAAAAGAGAAATGAGGTGAGAAAAAAGCTCTCCAGTTTCTCTTTGCCACTGAGTGCTAATTAGTGCTGGACACACCGTGGCTTCTGAAGAATCTGGAGATTTGCACCTCAGTCTGACTGCAGAGGACCAGGAAGTTCTGCACAGAGCACAAGTCCACCAGCTGAGTCTTCATGACTTATATGCAGGATTCCCGCATGTTTCTGTGTCACCCCGAAGCACGCCTTCCTGGCAACATGGAAAGGCACTAACAGTGACAAGTACACATTTAGCATTAGGGTGGGCCTCCTCTCCTGCCTCTCCCCCGACTCCAATAACCTCAGCTACCATTCTCGGGCACCAATGCTTGCTGTCTTGCTGGTGATCAACGGAAGAACAGACCCCCATCACTCTTAGAAGGTGCAGTTAAGGGCATGAAGATGTGTGGGGTCAGAAGAGCCAGGGAGAAAGCAGCCAGTGCCCCTTACCTGCTGGGTGGTGCTGGTGACAATGCCCTGCTGGAGGCGGTAGGCCTGCTCCTGAAGGTATTTTCTAGTCTCGTGATTCCGCAGCAGATAGTTTTCTATCTGGAAATTAAGAACATGGATATCTGAAGAACACATTTGATGCTGCAGAGAATAAAATTCTAAGTAGGCCAGTCTATTCTTGGACTTAAAACAAAAGTGCTGATACGTACATCGTGCCAGTGCCCTGACCCACAGGGCAGGTGAGACAGGGACACTGTCTACTCCAGGATTTATCAATTAGTATCTTCAGTTGCAAAATTAACTTTTGAGTAACTGGACCAATTTTTTTAAAAAAGTTTTAAAAGTTTTATTACTATGTTTGCTATAAAAATGATTATAGGCATGGTAAGTTTGTTCATGTATATATCATATTTCAATTCTTTTTTCTCTACCCCCATATATATATATATATATATATATATATATATATATATATATATACCACAGAGCACAGTGGCTGGGTTCAATCCCCAGCCTGCTGTACTGGCCCCACCCCCAGGGCTTGCTGAGCCAGTGATTGAGACTGGGCATGGTGGTGCAAGCCTGTAATCACAACTCTTGGGTGGCTGAAAACAGAAGAATCACTACGAGTCCAATTTACATAGTGAGACCCTGTAGACCCTATAGACCCTGTACTAAACACACAGGAAGAGAGAGAGAGAAAAAGAGAGAGAGAGAGAGAGACAGACAGAGAGACAGAGACAGAGAGA
>PVJA010019389.1:10768-38585 GCA_004027025.1 Myocastor coypus | reverse complement strand
ACAAGATTAGCCGGGCGTGGTGGTGCACGCCTGTAATCCCAGCACTTGGGAGGCTGAGGCAGGAGGATTGGTGCGAGTTTGAGACCAGCCTGGGCTACAAAAGTGAGCTCAAGGCCAGCCTGAGCTGCATAGCGAGACCCTGTCTCAAAAAGACAAAAAAAAAAAAAATACATATATATATATATATATATATATATATATATATATATATAACAAAATTGACAGGATAAGCTAACAGGAAAAAAAAGTGTTAGTAATAAATTAACTCCCCCCAGCTCTAAGTGTTTTTCCCCCCAGCTGAGTACATAGGTTACTGTATTTGCTTTAGAAAAAGGGAAAATTACACATTTTGAAGTTTTATCCATTGTAATGAGAAGTTCCTTGCCTAATATGATGCTCTCATCTTTAAAATGGTACTTATCATACATCAGAGCATTGTTTTCAGTGAATTCTTTCAGTTTTGAAAGGAGCACAGTGAACTGGAAACTTGGATTTATATGGGGCAATTAATACTCTTAAGGTATTTTTTTCATGTGCATTAATCTGTGTACCATTAATCTGTGTACCAATCTTGCCCAAACTATATAATGTGGTATAAGTCCTTCCTGGTTGAGGGCAAGAAACTTTAAATATGACAAAAAGAACTTAACTTGTCTTGCTCACTGTTCATGCATTGCCAGACATTTTCTAACAACTACTGTGGATTTAATTGTGAGTTAGTGAACATTTTAGTGATGAAATTGATGAGAAAGATGATCTGGTTCAGTTTATATCCTCTTCAGTTGTAAGGTGAGATTGAATATTTTTTAATCAAAGATTTAAATCTTTTTAAAATTGTATGAATAAACTATGAAACAGAATATTTCCATGAGATATTTCACTTTAAATCCACTCATAGCAAACCATATTCCACTTTAAATCCACATGTAGAAATTGACTAACCAACTTCTTTTGTATTTTGGGGGGATTGTTTTTTTAAAGACATGTTGAATCTGTATAGAACTAAAAGTCTGTTTCTTTTGTGCTTTTTAACATCTGTTGTAAGTAGATCCAGTTCCTTTTAAAAGCTGAAAAAAATGTTAGATTTGGGAAAAGAACAGTTCTCCCTTTGTAAATAATTCCAAACTCAATTTCAGAAATTCTCATGTATAAATATTAAAGTTTATTGATTTTGGGTTACTAACAAAATGTTAGTTACCTTCCTCATATAGTTGAAGTCATCTCCAGATTTTAAAAATTAGATAGAAATCAGTTCAAAAATCATGAAAACAAGAATTTTCATCAAGGAAAATATTCTGAAACAATAAATACTTAGCATTTGATATTGCAGATTTTATAAGGGTGGTGGAAAAATAAGAACTTAGAAGTTTTGTTATATTCTCAGATTCTGTGATCTAAATCAAGTCATTTCTAATCTATTTTTTTATGATTTACTTTTAGTAGCTATCACATTGTATCCTGCCATTCTAGTGGCACAAAGGTTCCTTTATTAAACTGTCAGAGATTAGACAGTTTAAATTACAGATAATATTGTAGGGAGATAAGATAGTATATATCATTAGAATCACATTTTTATTTGACATGTTAATATCCATAGTGATGACTATCAAAGAAATTGGTTTACAATATACTACTAAGTTAATAGTTTTTTTGGCAAAAAGATTAGATAACTTGGGTCATGCACATTAGTTTAAACTTCATGAGTTAAAAACCAAAACAGTATCATTTGCTATTTAAACATGAAATTCATCTGGATGTGGTGGCATAGGCCTGTAATCCCAGCTTTCTGGAGTCTGGGGCAGGAGGATCACTGTGAGTTCAAGGCCAGTCTGGGCTACATAGTGAACTCAAGGCCAGGCTGAACTACACAATGAGACTCTTGTCTCCAAAAAAAGAAAAGAAATGCATAAAAAATGATGACTCTTGATGTAGTTAATTCTTCAGTTTTGAAGGAGCTGAATTGGCTGCTATCAGGTATGAGGGCCTGGTGGGAACAGACTTCTAGTTCTGCCATAAAGGTTTGTCTTTCACAAGTTTTAAATCTATTTAAATTTTAAAGTGTAGGGGATGGTCATATTGATGTTCATGGGTATTCTTTATTATGTTATTTCAGAAGTGTTTCTCAGATTCACCAATGTAGATTTCTTTTTCCCTCTTCACATAAAACTGAGGGTATAAATAATTATGCTGCTAATCCATGATCCAGAATATTGAGTAAAGGATTGTCTCAGACCTCTCAATCCACGCCATTACACACTTCTACCAACATTTCTATGGATGGTAGCACATATCTGTAACACTAGCACTCGAGGTGGCTGATACAGAATTGCAAATGTTAAGGCCAGTTTGGGCAATTAAAGACTTAGTGAGATCCTATCTGAAAAATTAATAGAAGGGCTGCAAGTGGAGCTTAGTGCAAAGTTCCTGGTTTTGTTTCCCAGGACCACCAACCAGAGATCATTTTATTCTATGAGTCCTAGGGACAGGGTTGAGGAGAGAGGAGCTTACATGTAGTTCCTCTGCTTTCCACTAGGCTGTGTCAGAACCTGGAGTATACTTGAGTGTTAACTGAAATTTGTTCACTTTCCCATTTGTAAGAATTCTGTTTTAGTCCTGTGAAGGCTATAGAGTTTAAGATTCAGTATTCAGTGAAGAAATCTTTAGAAATAAAGACTTGTTAAACCAGTTTTGAGGTTCACAGTACTTAAGACAGACCATTTTTCTTTTCTTTTTTAAAGAAATTAAATGAGTTGATGGTAATTTTTGGCAAATAAGGAGTGAACTAAGAAATGCAAACCATAAAATGATTTCTTTATTTTTTTGGAGAATGCTATTATAACATTATATTATACTAAAATGTAGGTATTATGTAGAGAAACTATCAGATTTTGGGAGTTTGAAAAGAGGAACTTTGAAAATAACTTAAGAGAGGAGCTGGTGGGGCTGGGGAGATAGCTCCGTGGCACAAGTGCCTGCGTGGCAAGTGCAAGGTCATAAGTTTGAACCTCAATCCTGCCCAAAGGAAAAAAAAAAAGAATTCATAAGCCATTCCCCCAAAACAAAAAAAATTAGTGTCATTCAATCAAGTATTATTTTTAATTACTTACATGTTTAGATTTCTTAATTTACTTTTTTGTTGATTTAAATAATTTATGTTAATACTTTAAAATCTTTTATAGAACTCAGAAATACCCTTTAGTGTTCATTTTACAAAGTCATATTATTTTATTCTACTCTAAGCTGTGTTTGTCTTTTATTTGGGGATATAATGTTAATCTATATTGACTTATTATATCAAAACATAATATTTTTTTATGTGACTTTTTTTGAGATGGGGTCTTGCTAAATACTTCATTCAGCCTGTCCTTGAAATCACTATGTAGCTTAGGATGGCCTCAAACTCATGGTAGTCCTTCTGTCTCAGCTTCCCCAGTGCTGAGATTATAGGTGTATGCCTCTGTGCCCAGCTTTTATTTATTTGTTTGTTTGTTTGTTTGTTTGTCTTTTTGAGACAGGGTCTCGCTATGCAGTTCAGGCTGGCCTTGAACTCGCTTTTGTAGCCCAGGCTGGTCTTGAACTCATACTGATCCTCCTGCCTCAGCCTCCCAAGTGCTGGGATTACAGGCGTGAGCCACCACACTCGGCTCTCCAACTTTTTAAAGTTTTTTCTTCAAGTTTTTGAGCTAAACAGTGAAGTAAACAGGAGTATAACTCAGTGGTACAGTGTTTCCCTGGCAATTGCAAGGTAGTGAGTTTGATTCCCAAAAAACGTTTTAAACAGTGAATGAGTCAAACTATAAGGTTTTATAATTCAGCCAAGGGGACTAGCCAGATAGCTCATCGGACTAAAGTACCTGCTTAGGCAGAGTGTAGTAGCTAGAGTTAGATAGCCAATGTGCCATGCTAGTCCTGCCCCCTGGGCATGCTGAGATGGCAATTGAGACTGGGCGAGGTGGCATGTGCCTGTAATCCTAGGGTTTGGGAAGCTGAAAACAGGAGAATCAGTACAAATACAGTCTATGTAGTGAGACCCTGTAGACCCTGTACTAAAAAAAATTTCTTTAAAAAAGAATTATATAATTCAGCCAGAGAATCTTAGTAACTAATTTATAATTGTTTTATTTTCATAAAGTTGATATTTTACTTCATTATGTATTAGTATTTTTAAAAATAACGTAATCTTGCCGGGCGTGGTGGTGCATGCCTGTAATCCCTGAACTTAGGAGACTGAGGCAGGAGGATCAGTGTGAGTTCGAGACCAACCTGGGCTACAAAAGTGAGCTCAAGGCCAGTCTGAACTGCATACTGAAACCCTGTCTCAAAAAGACAAAGAAAAAAACACAACAAAAAACATAATCTTAGTACACTAATACTTGGAAGCAATTTTTAACTCCTATAACAGTTGCAAAGTACATATAAATCTGTTGAATGTATATGAATTGGATCTCTTATGGAGTTTTAGGCTGAAATTGAGGCTTATAATTTTACATAAGGCCAGGATATACCTCAGCACAGTGCCTGTCTGGCAAGTACAGGGTCTTAAGTTTAATTCCTATAACAAGAAAAGAAAAATAACTTTACATAAATAGATCCATATAATAAACTTTTCTTTTGGGAAGAGCCTTACTGATAACAAGTAGTGCTTTGAATTTGTTGTATGACAGTAAGTCTTATGTAATAAATATTTTACACATTGAGTAAGCCCAGTTGAATGCAGTTTACATTGTAGGAGAGGGTACTTCAGAACTAAATAATGTTCTGCAACAAAAGAACAGGTAGTCTTTCTTAGATTTTTAATCATCAAATTAAAATGAATTTCATTATCTGTAATAACAAAACTATACAAAAAAATGAGGTGAAGAAAATATGTTATCATGTTTTAGTCCCCCCTATGTGAAAGAAATTATACTAGACAGTCTGTCCGTGTAGTGTTTGTAACCCTATCTCAATCTTTCTAGCCACAAGGTGGACCCCCCTTTCCTACTGAAATCTTAGTTCTTTTCTCTTTGCCATTGCACTTTAGGAAATTTAATATTGACTGCTGTTGTTTGCATTAGGGATGTAACATCTTACATCCCTAGACTACACAGTATAGGATATTAAATTGAAAAGCCATATTTTTTCTACAACTATTAGTATTTGAAAAATGGGAATATGATATTCTAAAGGAATATTCATTTTTAATAACAGTGATTCTAGCAAAAGAATTATCTGTCCCATTGGATTATTTTATTAACTTGTGTTTGAAGCAGTTACTAGGCACATCTGATGCCAAGGCAGTAGGATTGCAAGTTTGAGCCTAGCTTACACAGTTTCGTGACTTAGCAAGACCATGTCTCAAAAAAAAAAAAAAAGAAAAGAAAAAAGCAAGACCACCAGCCAACCTCTGTGTGTGTGTGTGTGTGTGTGTGTGTGTGTGTGTGTGTAGATATACAGCTATGTAATTTGAAATGTTTTTGAGACAGGATCTCACTAGCCTCATAGGAGATCCTTCTGCCTCACACTCCCAAGTGCTGAGATTACAGTAGTGTACCACCACACCTGCCTGTAATTTAGATTTTCATGAGTTAATTAAAGGATTTTCTTTAGCTGAGAAATCTAATTTTGAATACCTTGTAGTTGCTGTTTGTAAGATTAAGCTGTTAACAAGAAGGATAATTCACCTATTAATAATGTGAGTTAAGATGTTTGTGCATTAAAAAAAAAAAAAAAGATGTTTGTGCATTAATACTAATGGTTCTCTATGGATGTTCTGACTTTTCCTAAAAATTAGGCCATTGTTAGAAGAATTTCAGAGCCAGGTTAAAAACATGTTTTGCAAGTAGAGCTTAAAAATCTCTACTCTTCCATTTTAATATATTGAATTCTATTGTAGCTATTAATATATGTACTTAAATAAATGTTGTGTAAATACAGATGTATTAGAATGAAAAAAATAATCAAACATAGGCCACAACCAGAAACAGCTTTAAAAAAAAATTTTTTTTTTGAGATAGTCTTGCTCTGTAATTCAGTCTAATCTTGAACTTACAGCAGTCCTCCTGCCTCAGCTTCACAAATGCTTATAGGATTACAGGCATGTGCCACCAACCCAGCTATAAATTTTCATTGACAGTGTAAAGGGGCCCTCTTCATGCTTCGTTCCTTAAAGAGTTTTATTGTGTTAATTTGGGTGGGGGGGCAGGACTGGGGTTCAAACTCAGGACCTTCCACTTGCCAGGCAGGCACTTGTGCCACGGAGCTATCTCCCCAGCCCCTATTCTGTTAATTTTTAGCAGCAACTTTTATAATTTCTTTACTCAATTTCTCAATAAGCATTTTTATATTATCTTGAGTTTGTAGAATAATAGTATTAACTTAATTAATATTTTCAGTGTTGGGCCCAGCGGGATGGCTCAGTGGTCTAAAGCGCCTGCTTGGGAAAGCTTGGGCGGCTTCAGGGACCGCGGTTCGATCCCCGGCACCACATGCTGTGCCAGCCCTGCCCTGGGGCGGGCTGAGCCGGCCATAAAAATGAGTGAATAAACAAACAAGGGTTCTGAAACAAGAATAAAAATAATAAATAAAAAAATTTAAAAAAAAAAAAATATTTTCAGTGTTGAGGGTTGATCCCAGGGTTTCGTGCATGTTACTACACAAAAGCCCTTCCACTAAGAAATACCCTCAGCCCTTAGAAAAGCATTTTTGAAACTGGTGAAGGATTTCCAGTCATTTATAGGCCTAATGTTTCCATTAAATATAACTTTAACCTGTAATCCCAGCACTTGAGAAGTTAAAGTGGGAGGATTGCTGTTAGTTTGAGATCAGCTGTATAGTGAGGTCAAGATCAGCCTAGATTATATCACATGACCCTATTGCAAAAAGAAGCACATGGGCCAGGTGTGGTGACACATGCCTGTAATCTCAGCACTTGGGAGGCTGAGACAAGAGGATTAGTGTGAGTTTAAGACCAGCCTGGGTTACAAAAGTGAGCTCCAGGCCAGCCTGAACTACATAATGAACATAATGAGACCCTGCCTCAAAAAGACAAAAAAAAAAAAAAAAAAAAGAAGCACCTATATATTTCTCTGTATTTTGTAGTTTTGCTTAAGAAATTAATATACAAAGCGATCTTATTTTTTAATCACCAATATAGTTGATACTACTATCTGCAAAATATTGATATAACTCAGGAGAGCTTTATTTTAAAAAATCATACATAATGGGTACATAGGTGTTAATTTTAAATATTTCATATTTTGCTGGGTATGGTGATACACTTCTATAATCCTGGCACTCGGGAGGCTGAGGCAGGTGGGTTACAATGACTTTGAGTCCAGCCTGAACTATACGTAGTGAGACTCTATTTTTAAAAAGGTTAATAATTTACAAGTCATCAGCTAGCAGATGATTAAAATTAAGAGAAAATGCCCAATATACCTGGCTAGCATAGTGGTGCCCAGATGCAGCCCCAGCTGCTCAGGAAGCTGAAGTGGGAGGATTGCTTGAGTGTTCAAGTTTCAGACCAGCCTGGACATTATAATAAGACTGAGTCAGACTTTGTCTCTGAAGTAAATGAAAAAGTAAATAAATGATCTTTTAAAAAATGATTAGAAGTAACTATTTAACCCACTAAACTAAATTCATTCTTGCTATGTACAAGAAGCAGAATAGTGCTATACCTACGTGGTCATACTATTATACATACTGACTAAGATACATGGATACTCATATGTATAAATAGCTTTATCTAGGGCCAGGGATATAGCTTAGTGGCACAGTGCCTGCCTGGAAAGTGCAGGGTCCTGAGTTCAATTTTTGGTATCAAAAAAACTCCACCTTATTTATTTTTCTTACTCAAGATTAAATATGATGATGGAGGGCCCAGTAGGATGGCTCAGTGGTCTAAAGCGCCTGCTTAGGAAAGCTTAGGCGGCTGCAGGGACTGCGGTTCGATCCCCGGCACCACATGCTGCGCCAGTCCTGCCCTCAGGGCGGGCTGAGCCTGCCATAAAAATAAACAAACAAATAAATATGATGATGGACCTTGGAATCAAAGATTAATTAAAATTATACTTTTATTGTAGAGTCAGAATCTTGGGAAAGTTAAATATGTTTTTAATAATATTACTGTATGCACTGAGGAAATAAAGAGGACTAGAGATACCTTTATTATTTTATTTAGGGCCCGGCAGGATGGCTCAGTGGTCTAAAGCGCCTGCAGGGGGCTGCAGGGACCACAGTTTGATCCCCGGCACCACATGCTGTGCCAGCCCTGCCCTCAGGGCAGGCTGAGCCGGCATAAAAAATAAATAAAAGAAACAAACAAAAGTTCTGAAACAAAATAAATAAATAAATGAATAAATAATTTTATCTAAAGCAGTGGTTCTTGGCCCAGCAGGATGGCTCAGTGGTCTAAAGTGCCTGCTTATGAAAGCTTGGGCGGCTGCAGGGACCGCGGTTCAATCCCTGGCACCACGTGCTGCACCAGCCCTGCCCTGAGGGCAGGCTGAGCTGGCCATAAAAAAATATAAACAAAAGTTCTGAAACAAGAAAAAAAAATGAAAATAAAAAATTCTTAAAATAAATACATAAAGAAATAAAGCAGTGGTTCTTAACTTTTCTAATGCTGTGACCCTGCAATACAGTTCCTCATGTTGTGGTGACCCCAGACCAAAAAATAATTTTGGTGGTTACTTCAAAACTGTAATTTTGCTACAGTTATGATTCGGAATGGCGACCCCTGTGTTTTGGTCATTCGACCCCCACTGGGGTCGTGATCCACAGGTTGAGAACCACTGATCTAAAGTACATTAAAATGTATTATGGTAAAGTACTAGTATGTCCTTTAAATAATATCTGAGCTATTTTTCTAATTTTAAGTTAAGCTTAGCGATCTCTGTTTTTGTCTTAAGGTAACATTACCTTTTTTTGTGTCAGAAATTGAACTCTTGACCTTGCACACTTACCAGGGAAGCACTGTGCTACTGAGCTGTGTTTCCAGCCCCCAAATTTACCTTTCAAATAATAAAATATTTGTGGGGTTTTTTTGCTTTAATTTGCATTTATACTTTCTGGGATCTTCCTTGGGTCTTCCACAGTATAATAAATGCAATTATCAACTGTCATTTCTTTTTACATGTAATTACTTGAGGCAGAAAATTGTGAGTGGCCTTTAGTTTCTTTACCCAGTATTGACCAGTGATATTATCTAAGTGATGGGAACATCTTTTTGTTTCAGAAGGAAAAAAAAAATTTTCTTTTTTTGTGCAGGGTCTCACTATGCAGCTTGGATTTGTAGTGATCCTCCTGATTTCTGACTCTCTAGTGCTGGGATTACAGGTGTGTGCCACCACACCTGGATTCCATTGCCAGCTCAGGGCACCCAGGAGCAGGGCTGATGGGGCATGTGGTGCCAGGGTTCAAACCCTGGCCCCTGCACTTACCTAAGCTAGTGCTTCGTCTCCTGAGCTGTACCACTGGCCTTCAGAAGGAAAGAATTTTTAAAAAATTTGCAAATCATGGGCTGGGGAGATAGCTCTGGCATAAGTGCCTGCCTGACAAACACAAGGTCCTGAGTTTGATACCTGGTACTGCAAAAAAAAAAGAATTTGTAAATCAAATTATTGGACTAGTGGGTCTAGGAGATAGCTTAGTAGAATGAGTGCCTGCCTGATAAGCATAAGGTCCTGAGTTCAATCCCTGGTACTGCCAAAAAAAAAGTCACCATTCAAATTATTTGACTGGTAATACAGCTCTTTGGTAGAGCTTTTGCCTACCATGTATGGCCCTGAATTTCATACTCACACTGGAAAAGTGAACAAAAGAACAAAATCAGATTATTCATGTGTACCTTTTGTATACTTTGATTTTACTAGGGCAGTAGATAAATTGATTTTTAGGAACCAATTTTTAGTAAATATTCTGTGGGCATAATACATTCTGACAAGATAAAAGTAATTGCAGTTGTGCATTACTTACTAAGTGAGATCCATCCTGAGAAGTGTTTTGTTTGCAGTTTCCTTCTTAGATGAAGATCATAGAGTATACCTAACATTCTAAAGTAGCTAGATTAGTAAATGAATACTTTTGTAGGACCCAAATTACATATGTAGTCCTTCATTGACCAGAAAGTCATTTACATGGCATGTGACTATATTTTAGAAGAATTCAAATTAAATAGTAGAGAGTAGTTAGTTTATGGCATTTGAGCTCTGAGTCAGAATTTGGTGGCCTGGAGAAGGAAAAAATAGTCTCCAATAAATGAATAGCAAATTTCTCAGCTTCAACTGTAGTGCTGTTTTTTCAAATAGAGACTTTTGAATCAGCCACTTAATACACAGCATATCTAATTTAAAATTATAAATTGGTACTTTTCTGAGGGAAGATAAGTATGTAGGAATAAGATGGTCTGAGAAATGTAAAAATTCTTTTACTACAGGTTATAGGTATTACAGTGTAAATTTATTGTTTAGAACCTATCTTCCACTCTTAAGAGAGTTTGGGTAAATGCAGAGCCTAAAACATGTGAAAGAACATTCTGGCTTTTGGATTGGACTGCATTTGTAAATAGGAGAACAAATTGGTGAATATGAGTTAACAACTCAGGGTAATTTTTTCACGTGTTAATTTCAGTGTTACATTTTTAATTAAAATTTTAAAAATGGTGCTCATTATAGCATATAAACTCACATTGGGTGGGAAATACTCAGATGGGAAATTGAAAGTGTTTTAAGCATGTAAGTTAAATGATCAACCCTACATTTTTTGATGTTCGTTGTTTTGTTTTTGTTTTTTGGTAAACTGCATTGTTTATTTTATATGCTGGGATGCTAGTTGTTTTTTCTATTAATACACTTAACTTGCATTCTAGCTTCGCCATTCAGAGACAGGCATCGTGTGGTGGGTTGTGTGACAGTGTCTGTCAGTAGTGAAGACAAATAGTACCAGAGACACTTAACCCATCCAATCTCACCCAGGGTATAGGTCGGTCTCATTTTCAGACTTCTTCATAAGCCTCTTTCTTTCCTTCCTTTTCTTTCTTTCTTCCTTCCTTTCTTTTTCCCTCCTTCCCTGCTTCCCTCCCTCCCTCCTTCCCTTTTTTTGTCTAAGTAGTGAATTGATACTGATTGAAACTAAACTTTTTTTAATAAAGTTTTAAACTTTACATTAATAATACAAGAAGAACAAAAGTAGAAAAATGAAGGTTGGCATGTAAGGCGTTAACAAAGCAGGTTTGTAGCCACTTTGTGTGTTGTAGATATTTTAGTCTTTTGGCAACATAAATGTTAGTCTTACATATTTTCCTGAGTCTTTGATCTGAAAATATATCCTTGCATTTGTTGACTTTTATAAGACAAGATGTTTAGATTTGAAGTTGTTGTTACCATTAAGAAAATATAATCCTTACAAAGAGTAGTAGGGTTCAACAATGTGTTAGGTGTCAGAAATTATTTTCAAATATTCTGTTGGTTTTTATCATTATTTTCCAAACAATCAAGTTTGCTTCTTCTATGTTCCACTATTGGTTCACTTAACACACTTAAAATTTTTTTGTGACTTTTTCTGTCTACCTCATTTAATTTTACATAAAAGTTAAAGAATTATATATGTACATTTTTAAGTGATAGGGAATAGATTTTATCTTGGAACTTAGTTAAATATTTCTCTTATGTTTTATTTTATTTTTTTTTTTTTTATTTTTTTTTTTCTCTCTCTTATGTTTTAAATCACTGAAGTGTCTCTTTTGAGGACCTCATGAAAAATTTTTTTAAAGGACTGGGGATGCATCTGAGTCATTCTTCACTACTGAGGAAAACAAAAATGTGTGCCGGGCGTGGTGGCTCACGCCTGTAATCCCAGCACTCGGGAGGCTGAGACAGGAGGATCTGTGTGAGTTCGAGACCAGCCTGGGCTACAAAAGTGAGCTCAAGGCCAGCCTCAACTGCACAGCGAGACCCTGTCTCAAAAAGACCAAAAATAAATAAATAAATAAATAAATAAAATGTGGCTAGTTTCCTTTATTTATGTCATTGAAATGGTAATGGTAGCCGGGCGTGGTGGCTCATGCCTGTAATCCCAGCACTTGGGAGGCTAAGGCAGGAGGATTGGTGCGAGTTCGAGACCAGCCTGGGCTACAAAAGTGAGCTCAAGGCCAGCCTGAGCTGCATAGCGAGACCCTGTCTCAAAAAGATAAACAAAAAAAAAATAATGATAAAATAAATAAAAAATAAAATGAAATGGTAATGGTAGCTAATACCTTAGTTGACTCAGGTAGAGCTAGTTCTTAATTTTTTTTTTTTTTTTAATGGCCGGCTCAGCCTGCCCTGATGGCAGGGCTGGCGCAGCATGTGGTGCCGGGGATCGAACCACGGTCCCTGAAGCCACCCAAGCCTTCCCAAGCAGGCGCTTTAGACCACTGAGCCATCCCGCCAGGCCCCTAGTTCTTAATTTTAAAATACAGTTTAAATAGTTGGTATATAATACTGTGCTGGACTCTGTACGTGGAAACATTTAAAATCCATTCTCATCTTATTAAATAAATAATATTTGCAGATTCATGGATATCTGTCAGTCTTTATGTCAATTACTTTAAATATTCATAGTGGTTCTCAGTAATTCCTTCAATTGTGCCCATATCCACAATGCTGGGGATCATACCCAGAGCCTCAGCAAAGCAAAGGAAACATTTTACACTGTGTTACATCCCCAGCCTCTTCCATCAATTCTTTTTTAGTTTCTTCCATCAATTTTTAAAAGAAGCCATATGTGCAGTTCACATTCACCATCATTACTGTTACTGTTAAATATTAAATATAAAACACTATAGATATGAAACTTCCCTTTACTTTTAAATTTAAAAATTAATCCAAATTCAGTAGCATATAACTAATCCCAGCATTTTGGGAAACTGAGGCTGGAGCAAACCAAGTTTGAGTCCAGATGGGGTTGATTGGTTGGTTATTTATTTATTTATTTATTTGAGAAAAAATATTCAAAACAAAACAGTAGGTTAACCATGGTTAAACAATGCATATTGCTAAGACTGGGCATGGGCACCAACAATCCCAGCTCTTGGGAGACTGTAAACAGGCGGATCACTACGAGCCCAGTTTAGTAGTGAGACCCTGAATACCCTGTAGACCCTTCCCTAAAATACAAAAACAAACAAGAAAAAAAAATGCATATTGTTATTTTTAATTCTATTTTTTTTTCTTGTGGTACCTGGTGTCAGACTCAGGATGTTGCATGTGCTGGCAGGGGGCTTATCTTTAAAATAGTTACTCAGAATAAAAAAGGCATTTGTCCACAAATATTAGTATAAAACTTTCTTTTTAATAAGCCAAAAGAAATTAGTAGTACAGCTATCTTAATTTTTTTTTTTTTTTGAAGGGAGGGCCTTTTCCCTTCCTTTTCTTCTTTCTCCCACCCAGACTGGGTTATTTAGCAAGATCTTGACTCAAAAACAGTTTTGGAGGGGAGATGTTGTTCCAGACAAGAGCCAGTATGTCTAAATAAATAAATAAATAAATAAATTCTAAGATTATATATTTCCATTAGTAAATTCTAGATTCATCTGTGAGTTTTGATTTTAGTTCATAGTATTCTCTGTGGTCACAAAATGCTGTGTGAAAAACTATGTAAACTAGACTAAATTCAAAGATAATTATTTCACAAAAGAAAATAATAAAAATTTATTTTATACTACCTGGATAAGAAAATAATTTTTTAAAAAAAATTCCAGGTTTATAAAGAATTCAAGGGGCTTAAGCACCTGCCTGGCAAATATAAGGACCTGAGTTCGATCTCTGGTACAAAAGAAAAAAAAAAAAAAGGTAGTATAAAAAATTCACGGCTGGGTGTGGTGGCGCATGCCTGTAATCCCAGCTCTTGGGAAGCTGAGGCAGGAGGATCAGTGTGAGTTCGAGACCAGCCTGGGCTACAAAAATGAGCTCGAAAGGCCAGCCTGAATTGCATAATGAGACCCTGTCTCAAAAAGACACACACACACACACACACACACACACACGAACTCACATGCCTATAAGCCTAGCACTTGGGAGGCTGAGGCAGGATTGTTGGAAGTTTGAGACCATCCTGAGCAGGCTGGCAAGATCACTCAGTGGTCTAAAGCTCCAGTTCGATTCCTAGTACCACATGTCATGCCAGCACAACCCTCAGGACAGGCTAAACCGGCCAAAGGAAAATTTAAAAGAATGTGCTGAGACCAGCTTGAGCTACAGAATGAATTCAAAGCCAATTTGTTTGTTTGTTTGTTTGTTTGTTTTGTTTTTTTAATTTTTATTTATTTATTTTTTCTTGTTTCAGAACCTTTGTTTATTCACTCATTTTTATGGCTGGCTCAGCTCGCCCCGAGGGCAGGGCTGGCACAGCTTGTGGTGCTGGGGATTGAACTGCGGTCCCTGAAGCCGCCCAAGCTTTCCCAAGCAGGTGCTTTAGACCACTGAGCCATCCCGCTGGGTCCCTCAAAGCCAATTTGAACTGTACAGTGAGACTGTCTCAAAAAGACAAAAAAATAAAATAATAACATTTTATTTCTTGCTCCTTTATTTCAGGATATAATGATTCAGAGGTCTTTATAGATATTTCAAGCACTTTATCCACTCTTTCAACCTACATTCCTTTGCCAAATTAATTTAATACACATAACGAAATTTTGACTTCTAACTTAAAATAAAACAAAATTCTTATACTCATTGAGTACACAAGGATGCACTTAATGTTTGCTGGTTTATTATAAAGGATATTTTTTTTTTTTTTTAATTTTTGAGACAGGGTCTCACTGTGCAGTTCAGGCTGGCCTTGAGCTCACTTTTGTAGCCCAGGCTGGTCTCGAACTCACAACGATCCTCCTGCCTCAGCCTCCCAAGTGCTGGGATTACAGGCGTGAGCCACCACGCCCGGCTTATAAAGGATATTTTAAAGGATATACCTGCTAGTGGAAGAGATACAGGGGCCCGGCAGGATGGCTCAGTGGTCTAAAGCACCTGCTTAGGAAAGCTTAGGCGGCTGCAGGGACGGTGGTTCAATCCCCAGCACCACATGGTGCGCCAGCCCTGCCCTCAGGGCAGGCTGAGCCGGCCATAAAAATAAATAAACAAACAAACAAAAGTTCTGAAACAAGAAAACATAATAAATAAAATTTAAAAATTCTTTAAAAAAAAAAAAAGAGAGAGAGAGAGAGAATACATGGGGCCAGGTCTATCAGGGGTACCAAGTGCCAAGACTTGCATCCATGTGAGGTTTGTTGTCTATCTCCCAGCCTCAGCCCATGGATGTTTCTTGTTTACCTCCCTGGAAGCCTCCCTAGATTTTTATGGAAGCTTTTTTACATAGATGTGATTTTTATTAAGCCATTGGCCATTGATGATCAGCTCAACCCCAATGCCTTTGGCCTTCCTGATGGTGGGATACTCAGGCTGTTAGTTGTAGCCCTCTGCACACATGAGTGGCTTCTAACAACCAGCTCCCAATCCTGTGGTTATCTAACACTGTCCAAAATCATGTTATTGGTGTAACCTCAAGAGCTGTTGGAGGGACTCATTATAAATAACAAAAGACTATTCTTCACCTTTAACACTCTGAAGTTAAAGGCCAAATTTTTAACCAAAAGTATACTTTTTGTTCTACTTGCTTTGAAACATACATACATACATACACACACACACACACACACACACACACACAATTATATTGCTATCACATAAATTGCTTTTGAATTTTTATTGCTTTTTACAGCCCTTCCATCTGCCTGTTTGCTTGTTTGTTTAAGACAGCATTTACTATCTATCTCAGGCTGGCCTGGAACTTTTAGCAATCCTCCTATCTCAGCGTTCTAGTACTGGATTACAGGAGTACACTACCACACCCAGCTTCCATCTGTCTTTGACAAGAATCCTTAAAATGAGCTGGGTGTGGTGGCACACACCTGTAGTCCTAGCACTTGGGAGGCTGAGGCAGGAGGATCAGTTGAGTTCAAGACCAGCCTGGGCTACAATAGTGAGCTCAAGACCGCCTGAACTGCAGAGTGGAGACCCTGTCTCAAAAAAAAAAAAAAAAAATCTCTAAAATGTTTATATTTTGCATTCTCATACACATAATACTTAAATTTAAAAGAGGATTGTTGTGGGAAAGCTGCTTTATAGAAATTGAAGTTTACAGCATTAATGTTGCATGCCTTGTGTGTTTTACGCAGATATTGGGTGTTACATTTTTCTAAAAAAAAAAGGCTCATATGCAGACATAAAAAACACTTAGTATTTTTGCCAATAGTTGGAACAATTGGAAGAATATTAGGTATACTTTTCCTATTTTTTCTTTTATTTTTGTTTGTTTGTTTTTTTGAGACAGTTCAGGCTGGCCGTGAGCTCACTTTTGTAGCCCAGGCTGGTCTCGAACTTGCATTGATCCTCCTGCCTCAGCCTCCCAAGTGCTGGGATTACAGGCGTATGCCACCTGCCCAGCCTTACCTATTTTTTCTAAAATAAGTTCTGTTGGAATTTTTCAAAAAGCAAGGAGAAAATTATATTTAAACACAAAGTGGCTACAAATCAGCTCTTTAACTGTCACTGACATTAGTGTCTAGATTTTGTAGTTTTTACAAATCTTTAAAAATATTTATTTTTAAAAATTGCATTAATGCATGATACAAAAATTAATAAATTTTTCTTAAAATTAGAATACAGTTTGAAAGTGACTGGATTTTCTAATTTCAGATACTGCATTTGACAAGGATACAAACTGAAAAAATGGAACTGGTATCATCTGTTAGGTTCTTTAACTTGTAGTAGCTGGGGAAAATCTTTCAATGTGGCATTGTGTACATCATATTCATGATTGCTAATATTAATACTGTGTTCCTAGCCTTCATAGCAATGAAAAATTCTGGGTGTTTGTAGTTTTCTTTAAAAGTTTAAATCTTTTTGATAAATGTTTTTTAATTTTAAAATATATTATTAGTTCAACCCCTGGTCCCACAATATATGTATGTATGTATATATATATACACACACACATACATACATACATATATAATTGGCAGCCAGGCGTGGTGGCTCACGCCTGTAATCCCAGCACTTGGGAGGCTGAGGCAGGAGGATTGGTGTGAGTTCAAGACCAGCCTGGGCTACAAAAGTGAGCTCATGGCCAGCCTCAACTGCATAGTGAGACCCTGTCTCAAAAAAAAAAAAAAAAGAAAGAAAAAAAGAAAAATATATATATAATTGGCATTTGGTTTTTGATGATTTAAACTGAAATTTCTTAAATTTTGCTTCTTATAATTGATGTGAAGATGAAAATGTATTAAAATAGCTATGAGTAATTGGAATTTCTGTAACAGTACATCAAGAATTTAAATTATTAGACACATTAAATTATTACACACATTAGAATGACTATGGCATAGTATAGATACAAATTAATTTTCAGATTTAAACACATCTTAGTTCTCTTGTCCCATTATCTATTTTTATTTTAATTTTTTTGCTGGACCAGGGTTCAAACTCACAACTTTGTACTTGCCAGGCAGGCACTTGTGCCACGGAGCTATCTCCCCAGCCCCCTTTATTTTTGTGTGTACAGTTAAGAGCCTTTCCCTATCTTATGTGAGCTAAAGTGTTGTCTAATTTTACCAGTAACAACTTCCAAACTAAGTAATATTAGTATAACTCTGAGGTTATGCTTTTGAAGGCCAAAGCATTATTTTCAATGTGACTGACAGTTGCCACATTGTCTGAAAAATCCTACCTAAATCTTCCTTTTTACTAGAGAGTATAGGTATATGGTTTTATATGTTAAAATTTTTATAAGAAATTACTTCTCATAGTCTTCAGAGATTTTTTCCATGCTTAACATTTTTGCTAGACTTCAACTGTTTATTACTACATTAGGAAATTCCCTTAATAATGACAATTAAACAGGTCCTTTAAAAGAAGGAGGAAAAAATAAATAAATAAATAAAAATAAAAGGAGGAAGAAATAGTGGAAACCATTTTCTGGGCATGTAATTAACTAACTTATAAGAGAATCTACTCAGTAACCAGTTCTTAACATACTTTTCATTCACTCTTAAAGGATTTGTTTATTTTAGAACTCATGGTTTTGAACTGCCACTTTTAGCTTCTAGACTCTGGATGCCTGTTTATATTGCCTGGAACCCAGCATGTTCCAAATCAAACAAACCCTTTCCACCTTTATTCTCCTGTATGTTTTAGCCAGTTACAGTGTTGATGGTACCAGTTCCATTTTCCCTCCAATTCAGTTGATTATTATTTCTATTTATTTCTCATTTTATAATTGATATCTGGAATAATAAGCAGATCTTTTCTCATTTATTTTCTCATATTTTTATTCCAGGATTTGCCTCTGAAGCAGGGAGTGTCTGCATTAAAAATGACCTGTAGTTCTCTGCTTCATAGGTTAGAAACTTATTTTAATATTTTGTGGCTAAGCACAGTCCCACTTTTCAAATTCTATAATGAATTATTTAATTGGCATTGAATATGAACCACAAGCATATATTTTATATTGGGGTTTTCTGTATTATTTTAAATGATTAAATTTCAGCAGAATGTCCAGCTGAGGCAATAAAAACTTTATTCTTGCTTTACAGCTTAAAACATTAAATTAGATTTTAAAATTCTATTGATTATAACAGAAGAGTAATAATACTATTTGGACATTTAAAAAAATATTTCTTAGGGCTTACATTGCTTGAAGCATTTATATTCTAAAACTTAACCAAATTCCAACTATCATTTTGGGGAAAAACAATCAGTTTACAAATCAGATTTTCAATGGGACTGCTAGCCAGCATAGGTGACAATATGGATAGTGTATTTACTCTTGGATTGTACACTGCAGATGCTTCTTCAGCTCCCTCCTCTTCCTCCATGGGCGGTGCTTGCAGCTCCTTTACCACCTCTTCCAGCCCTACCATTTATTCTACCTCAGTCACCGACAGCAAGGCTATGCAAGTGGAGAGCTGCTCCTCAGCCGTGGGGGTAAGTAACAGAGGGGTAAGTGAAAAGCAGTTAACCAGTAACACAGTTCAGCAGCATCCATCAACCCCGAAGAGGCACACAGTTTTGTACATCTCACCACCACCTGAGGACTTGCTGGATAACAGTCGGATGTCCTGCCAGGATGAGGGGTGTGGATTGGAATCTGAGCAGAGCTGCAGTATGTGGATGGAGGATTCCCCCTCCAACTTCAGTAATATGAGCACCAGTTCCTACAATGATAACACTGAGGTACCTCGTAAATCACGAAAACGAAATCCAAAGCAGAGGCCGGGGGTCAAACGGCGAGATTGTGAAGAATCTAATATGGATATATTTGATGCCGACAGTGCCAAAGCACCTCACTATGTGCTTTCTCAGCTTACTACGGACAGCAAAAGCAACTCAAAAGCTGGAAATGGGTTGGTATTCACATTTTTTAAAGTTCTATCACCATTATACAAAACAAAACAAAAATCATTCCCAATTAATTGCTCAACTAAAGTTTGCATATAAAGGAAAGGTGCTAATTTTATCATTGAAATAAATGATAATTTTGACTTAAAATTGTTAAGTTTTACTAGGAAAATAAAAACAAATGACAGATTGTAGGAATAGGTGTCCTATTATAAGAATAGGTAAACAGGAAAAAAATGTTTTGTTCTTGATTTTCTTTTTATGGCACTGGGGGTTGAACCCTGAACCTCGTGTGTGCTAGGCAAGTATTCTATGCTGCGCTGCATCCTGAGGCCTTTGTAAATTTTATTTTGAAAAAGTTTCACAATGTTGCCTAGGCTAGCCTCAAATTTGTGATTTAAGTTTCCTGATCTAGCCTTGAACTTAGGATGCCTCAGTCTTAGGTGGAGCTGGAATTTTGGGCATAAACCGTCATGTCCAGCTGAAAATAATCTGTCTTGAAGTAACTTTTAAATTTCAGATGGATTTTAAATTTTTTTACTCATAGAAACAGAATAGCAATGTAATGGTGGTAGCTAGACCAACTCAAATATTCTTCAAAAATTAATTTGTATTTTCTTTAAAACTATGTTTTATATGGTTCACTTTACTACATTTTTGGGAAGATTTAAGATGTTTTCTCTTGCTGAAAAGAATGAGATACTGTAGTTTCATTCTCATTTAGGTTCATATGTCTTAACTTTTTTTCCTTTGGTACATTGTATAATTCAGGGTTGGTTTTTTGTTTTGTTTTGTTTTGTTTTTTCTTTTTTCTTTTTAAATTACTTTTTCCATAGAGTTCTGGGTTACTTAGGGTAACTCAGTGGGAACATGGTACATATTTAAGTTTCCATCTCTACTGGTTCACACTACTCACCAACAATATTTCAGTAGCTATATTGTAAATATTCACTGCTATAATTACACTAATATGCTTATTTTAATTATCTCAGTATTTTACTTGTAATATTTAAACTGTTCTTCCTAGGTATTTTGTGGTTTTGTTTTGGTTTTTGATCAAAAACAGGTCTCACTGTGTAGCTCAGGCTGGCTTTGAACTCACTGTGTTACCCACACTTGCCTCAAATTTATGACAGTCCTTCTGCCTCAGCCTCCCAAGTGCTGGGAATTACAGGCATGTGCCACCATACTCAGCTGATTATATTACTTTCTTTTAGAATTCCTTTGGAGTTACATTGATAAATAAATCCACGTTTTTTTTGGGGGGGGTTACTTAAGCACAAACAAACATGTACATAGGCCATCTACTAATTTTTTGCTGCACAGCCTGGCATTGAGATTGGTGACTCAGATGGCTAGCTGGGCTTCTCGTTCCATGATGGTCTTGCGGTTCTTAGAGGAGCCATTGTGAGCAGTCTCTGTGTAGTAAGACTTGTTTGTTGCACATCAGCAGCACCTCCAGCTCCATAACATTGTGCACCAGGAACTTCTGGGGGCTACTGGGCAGCATGTGCTTTGTTACTTCCATGACCTATGTTGGGCATCAATATCTGGCCCTTGAACCTCCTCTTCAACCTGTTGTCAATGCCTCTGGGTTTCCGCCAGTTGCGCTTAATTTTGACATATTGGTCTGACTGGTGCTAGATGAACTTCTCAGTCCTCTTTTTGATGATCTTTAGCTTCATGAGGGGTCTGAGGGCCACCATGGTGCCAAGTGGGAGATGGCTGCTACCATAAATTCACATTTAAATACTTCTCAGTTTTAGAAAGTCCAGATTAGATTTCTTAAAAGAAAACAAAGGATAAGCTTGGTGTGCTTGTGCGCATATGTAATCCTCAGCTCTTGGGAGGCTGAGGCAGGATGAGGTCAGTCTGAGCTGTATAATGAGTTCAAAGCTAGTTTGAACTACATTAGTGGAGCCCTGTCTCAAAATGTCAAGGGGTAGGGAGAGAAAAAGCTAAAATGTTGTCATTCACTAGAGTCAGGAATAGAGTCAGTATTTATAGGACTACTTCATAAAGACCAAAGATCTGAAGCTTAGTGAAATAATGTAAGTCACTTAGTAAATGCAACTGGTAGCATAGATCTAAAAGGTTTATGCATGTTGTAAAATACACATGTATATTTATTTGGTCTTCAGTAGAAAAAGTCTTTATGAAGTTGTACTAAAATAGATTTCAAAGGTTCAAACTAAAAGCAAATAAAACTGGCTTAGGGATAGTTAATACAGTGATTTGAAGTTGCTAATTAAAGAGATATCTTGACCTCCATCTTTTCTGCTTCTGCTTTTGTATGATAGATATATCTTAGAAATGATTTGAGGTTACCCAGGGAAAGTATAATGACATTGGTTCATGGAGCAGAAACTCCATCAAGCAGCAGAAGAAATGTCCAGCTTCTTAGGTAATGGAAAATTATTTGTCACAAGTATGTGGTAATGATGAAGAAGTTTAAAATTTGAATTTGTAAGATCTCAAATATTGAATGAAATTATGTATAAAGTAAATAGAAAACAGGCTTGAACAGATTTTTTCAGAGCATCTTATGCTAATAGACTATCTTATTTAATAAGAAAGATGGTAGAAACATGGCATTTATACATGTTTTAAGTGTTGAGTTATGTAGCCTTAGATATGTTGTAGCTAATTATCATAATTTGCAAATTTTTAAAAGGCTCAGTGTTTGTTTTTTAAAATGTTGCATTCAGCCGTTTATAGATTTTTAAAATACCGTGGTCTTGGTAATCTGTGGATAAAGAGGATATCATTGTTTGTAACTCTAAAATTTTAGTTTATTAAGAGAAAAAAACATTTAAAAAGACAACTTAGTATTTAAACATTGCTAGCCACAGCATTCTTATTTTAACTAAATGTCCAGAGAATCAATAGTGCTATGTCTTCTAGATATTTCTAGAAAATATTTCTAGAAGATTAGATGTCATATGAAATCTATTTTAGGGGTTGAGCCTGGTGGCACACTCCTGTAATCCCAGCACTTGGAAGGCTGAGGCAGGAGAATCAGTGCAAGTTCAAGACCAACCTGGGCTACAAAAGTGAGCTCAAGGCCAGCCTGAGTGAAAGATAGAAATCTATTTTAGGCATTTGGTAGTGAAAAATAATTTTGTGACTTAGTCAGAAGGATTTTCTAGCTCCAGAGAATTAAAATACCACTTGAAAGACTTTTGAATAGGTTATGCGACACCAGCGAATTTTCCATTTTTAATTTTCATTTGGAAGTAAAATTCCAGCTTTTGGTGTAGTGCATTGGTAGAACACTTACTTGCCTAGCATGCTCAAGGCCCTGAGTTTGATCCCCAGTTCTCAGCTGGGTACCAAAAAGAAAAAAAAAAGATCCCAAAGAAGGGTCATGTTTTTCTCCTTAAACTCTTTTGGTAATACCACGGATTGCACACTAGACTTTGTAGTTGTGAAGTGGGCACTTATACCACTGAGCTGTCTCCTGGCCCTTTCCCCTTAAACCTGCATACTTGTAGTATGTGTAATTTTAGTGAGTTTTCTAAGAATTAGTAAATGTTTTTCACTGTTTCTCAATGTTTATAGAACTAGATATATTTGTTTTCCATTTTTATACTTAAACTTAGGTAATATAGTTTTATATACTTTAAAAATACCACTTAAGAAATTGTTCAATTCCATGTACTATTCTTTAGTCTTAACATACATACTTTGTCAGCTCACTCAATAGTCTTCATACCAAATAAAATATTTTCTTTTACTGGTATAATAACACTTACTTTTATATATTTACCCTGATTAAAATATTAGCTTGGCTAGCATAAGTAAATATTAAAACTGCATGTGACCAGTTAACATACAAGTTTTACTTACATTACAAATTAAAATTTTATGTTACAAAGTTTATAGATAAGAATTACAGTGTGTGAAAAATACAGCAAAATAATCTGTCATCTTGTTACTCAACACAGCTGTTACTATTTTTTGTTACATATCTTCTAGTCTTTTTATGTGTCTACATGAGGAATGTTTGTGCATTGTTTTCCATAAGTGAATTTCTTGCTTTGAAATTTACAACTACAAAAGCAAGTAATGTTATAAAATTTTATGTATGTGGAGTTACACACTCTTCAGACCAGGTGTGTGAATCTACTGAGACTGATGAACAATAGGGTTTATTAAGCCCATTGTTTCATCTTCATTTTGGTAATTCCGTTCATAGAATTTATTTCTCCAAGGTCTCTTAATTACTTACATAGGTTATCTTTTACTTAATTATGTGAAGCTTATATGATGTCATTCCTTAGCATGTGTTGTTTCTCATCTTCACATTATACAGTTGAAGCTTCATGTTTCCTCTGGTTTTCTTTGTCTTTTTGCATACTTGCCTTCATTAACAAATCTTCAGTGCTTCTTAGATGAACTGCGCAATCATTAGGCAACATAAAAATGATTAAATATAGCCCTTACCCTCAGAACTTTTCCTTTTATCTAGTCTGTCTTACTACATTTCTGTCAGTTCTGTTTCCTTTCCTCTGTTCGTCTGCACTGTTCCTAGTCAAAAAGTTCAACTTAGTCCTCATTTCTGTTGAGGTTACTGCCTGTCTTCCCTTCTTGATTGAGGCAACTTGGTTCCACTTAAAAGGGTAAACATTGGAGTGAAATTTAAGGATGTTTAGTTAGCTCCTGTTTTTTATCATAATATTCTTTCTCAGACCTGGTTATGAAGGAGATTTTGTCTACATTGTCTCATAATATCTGAATCTTCAGTGTAAATTAAAAAGCGTTGTAGAACCATACTCATTTAAAACATACATGGATAACTTCAAATCTAGTTCATGTTGCTCAAAGAAAAATAGTAATAATTATTTTTTAATCAGCATCTATTTGCATTGCTTCAGTGATTTTATTTATTTATTTATTTATTTATTTATTTTTATATTATGGCCAGCTCAGCCTGCCCTGGGGGATGGGGTTGGTGCAGCATGTAGTGCCATGGATTGAACTGCGGTCCCTGTGGTTGCCTAAGCTTGCCTAAGCAAGCACTTTAGACTGCTAAGCCATCTTGCTGTCCCTGCTTAGTGATGTTAACCGTGTGTTTTGATAATCACTATTTTTTTTTAGGATTTTATTTTTTATTTTATTTTATTTTCTTGTTTCAGAACTTTTGTTTGTTTATTTATGTATTTGTATGGTTGGCTCAGCCTGCCCTGAGGGCAGAGCTGGCACAGCATGTGGTGCCAGGGATCGAACCGCGGTCCCTGCAGCCGCCTAAGCTTTCCTAAGCAGGCGCTTTAGACCACTGAGCCATCCTGCCGGGCCCCTTGATAATTACTATTAGGGATATTGCTTTTCCTTGCACATTCTGTCTAGCAATGCATTGTTAACAAATAAATCTTAAAAATATAATTAAAATTATTTTAATGCTGTAAAGCCCATGGATAAAATTTTTAATTGAAAGCTTTAATCATTTAATCAAAATACAAATGCTCTCAAAAATCATTCTTGAGAAAGATTGTTTAGAGCAAAGTTCATTTCCCAATAAAAACTGAATCACTTTTTTAAAATGATTTTCTCATTTTTATTGAAAAAGAGATTAAAAAGAGTATACTGTAGGGGGCCCGGCGGGATGGCTCAGTGGTCTAAAGTGCCTGCTTGGGAAGGCTTGGGCGGCTTCAGGAACCGCGGTTCAATCCCCGGCACCACATGCTGCGCCAGCCCTGCCCTTGGGGAAGGCTGAGCGGGCCATAAAAATGAGTGAATAAACAAATAAAGGTTCTGAAACAAGAAAAAAATAAATAAAAAAAAAAAAAAAAAAAAAAGAGTATACTGTAAATACCTTCCTTTAACCCTTTTGGGTGTGGCAGGTAGTACTGAGGATTAATCCAGGAGCCTGGTACATACTGGGTAAAAACTACCTCTAAGCCACATCCTCAGACTTTTTTTAAGGTGTGTGTGTTTGTGTGCGTGTGCATGCATGTGCGTGATGATCACTGTATTTCATTGTGGTTCTTTTACTCTGCAATTATAAATAAAAAAATCATAATAGTTAATCCTTCATATTTATATAACACTGATACATAATTTTAAAATTTTATTTTGACTGAAATATTAAATTTTACTACATTCTTCCCCTTTCTGCTTATATATTTTTTTCTCTTGTATAACTTTTTTTCCTTTTTTTTTTTGCATTAGTAAATTTTGTTTAAAAATTTTAAAAATACTTACAGACTGTATCTTCCTTTAGGCTTTGTTTTGTCAGTTTGCTAGTAGTTAGTGGTGTTATCTATTCTGTTTCTTTTATCTTAGACAGCTTTTGTGGAAAACTGTTTTTGATATTTTCTTCATGTTGTTCTTTGATTTCTCAGAACATTAGACAACCAAAAAGGAACAGGAGTAAAGAAGAGTCCTATGTTATGTGGACAGTATCCTGTTAAAAGTGAAGGAAAAGAGCTGAAAATAGTTGTACAACCTGAGACCCAGCACCGAGCTCGGTACCTAACTGAGGGCAGCCGTGGCTCAGTAAAAGATAGAACTCAGCAAGGCTTTCCTACAGTAAAGGTATTTTATTTAGTGAAATATGAAAAAAATTTCTCCTGTTTTACTAATTATTTTGTTTTGAATTTCAAAGCCACTAAAAACAGAAGGGTCAAACTGTTACCTATATACTATATATATATATATATATATATATATATATATATATATATATGTATTTTTTTAATGAAAGTCTAATTGGACTGGAAGCCATATATTATTTTGATACCACATTTATTTATTTATTTATTTATTTATTTATTTATTTATTTATTTATAAATTTTATTTATTTTCTTGTTTCAGAACCTTTGTTTGTTTATTCTACTCATTTTTATGGTCGGCTCAGCCCACCCTGAGGGTAGGACTGGCGCAGCATGTGGTGCTGGGGGTCAAACCGCAGTCCCTGAAGCTGCCCAAGCTTTCCCAAGCAGGCGCCTTAGACCACTGAGCCATCCCGCCAGGCCCATTATATTTTATTTTATTTTATTACTATTATTTTTTTAATTATTTATTTATTTTTCTTGTTTCAGAACTTTTGTTAGTTTATTTATTTTTATGGCCTGCTCAGCCCACCCCGAGGGCAGGGCTGGCGCAGCATGTGGTGCTGGGGATTGAACCGTGGTCCCTGAAGCCGCCCAAGCTTTCCCAAGCAGACGCTTTAGGCCACTGAGCCATCCCGCCGGGCCCTATATTTTATTTTAAATGAGAGATTTAAATATGTACTAGGAAGCAAAATATCTTTAACTTATGAATTATTTTCTCCATGAGAATTACCCTAAACTAACTTGTGTGTTGCATTGTTCTGTTCTGAAGCAGGGTTTTGCTATGCAATTCAGGCTTGTGTTGAAGTCTGTTTTTTCCAGGCAGGCTTTAAACTCAGAGCAATCCTCTTATCTCAACCATTTGAATGCTAGTGTTGAAGATGTGTATCATGTTCAGCACCTCTTTTATTTACGTTTTTGACAGAGTTTCATTAAATTGCTCAAAGTAGCCTTGAACTCACTATGTAGCCCAGGCTGGCCTCAAACTCAGTGAACTTTCTGCCTCAGCCTTTTGAAGAATTACAGGCATCTACCACCATGCCTAAATTTTATATTTAAGAAGAAATTCAAAGTGAATACAAAAAAATAGAGTAGAAATTTTTAAGGACATGAAAAACAAGATTTTTTTTTTTTGTCTTTTTGAGACAGGGTCTCACTATGCAGTTCAGGCTGGCCTTGAGCTCACTTTGGTAGCCCAGGCTGGTCTCGAACTCACACTGATCCTCCTGCCTCAGCCTCCCAAGTGCTGGGATTACAGGCGTGTGCCACCACACCCAGGTGAAAAACAAGATTTGTAAGATGGATAAAGCAATCAAAACTATTCAATTCAAAAGAATGGCTTGATATGTAATTTAAGTCTTTTCAGAACTCAGACTAAAGTAAATGGGGGAGCATTAAGTTTTAGCACATGACATATCCCATTGTAAAGAATATTTCTCTTTGAAGATAAAATGAGAAAAGTGGTGTGGAAGATATTTAACAAGTATCTCTAATCCTTGCAAAATACTACATAGGGAGAAATTTTGGCTTGTTACATGATCAGATTGTAGTAGAGACTATTCATATAAATATTTGGCAAAAATAAATAAATAAATATTTGGCAAATAGTGTTTTTAAGATTAAAGTAGAGGTACACTGCCTTTCTTTTTTTTTTTTTTTTTTTAAGATTTTTTTATTTTATTTTTTTCTTGTTTCAGAACCTTTATTTGTTTATTCACTTATTTTTATGGCCGGCTCAGCCCGCGCCCTGAGGGGAGGGCTGGCGCAGCATGTGGTGCCGGGGATCGAACCGTGGTCCCTGAAGCCACCCAAGCTTTCCCAAGCAGGCGCTTTAGACCACTGAGCCA
>PVJA010019389.1:0-10668 GCA_004027025.1 Myocastor coypus | reverse complement strand
GCCTTTCAATTTTATATTTGAATAAAGTAGATTGAAACTTGGGATCTAGAAACTCACCCATGACCTTTTATAAACTTGGTTAATAGTCACATGTGCATCATCCTTACCCCAGTCTTAACACCACCCTAACCCATCCCGCACCACTCAGACTCAGGACAAATAACAAAAAAGTGAGAAATTTAAGTTGTAATTTATGTAAATATTTATCTACTCAGATCATTTGATAGTTGAGTCAATATTTTCAATCTTTTGGCCTTAACTTTAAGTTAGACTTTGAGTACTTTCCTAGTTAGATTTATTTTACTTTATTTTATTTATTTTTGTTTGTTTTGTTTCAGAACTTTTGTTTATTTTTATGGCCGGCTCAGCCTGCCCTGAGGGCAGGGCTGGTGCAGCATGTCGTGCTGGGGATCGAACCATGGTCCCTGCAGCCGCCTAAGTTTTCCTAAGCAGGTGCTTTAGACCACTGAGCCATCCTGCCGGACCCCCAAATTTATTTTATTTTTATAATTTTTTAAAAAAATTTATTTATTATTTTTATTCTGGTTTCAGAACCTTTGTTTATTCACTCATTTTTATGGCCGGCTCAGCCCGCTCCCCAGAGGGCAGGGCTGGCACAGCATGTGGTGCCAAGGATTGAACCATGGTCCCTGAAGCCTCCCAAGCTTTCCCAAGCAGGCGCTTTAGACCACTGAGCCATCCCGCCAGGCCCCCCAGATTTATTTTAGATTGTCTGTATGATAAGGGAATAAATCTCCTAACCTTAAATATTTATTTATTCATTCAATAAACGTGAACGTCCCTCTAGTGCCAGCACTGATTTAGGTACTACTGAGTACTGTGCTTATTGCTCATTTGCATCATGATGATAACCATTTCATAGAGATCCCACTATCCTAAGGCAGGAATGATGTAGGAGTTTTCTGACACACCGAGGAATACTCTGTTAACTTTGTTATTTTCTACATTCTGTATCACCAGCTTCAATATTTAACTACATATGTCAGTAAAGGTAGAAACATTTGTTCTCAACTGCTTTTAAATATTTACTCTGCAGCATATGAATTACAACTTATGAAAGGCTTTCCATTTTCCCTTCTATTTTACTTAGTTTTTGGTGGTACCAGGGATCTAATTCAGGATCTTGTGCCTGCCAGGCAGGCATTTATCCCACTAAGTTATCTCCCTAGCCCCATGAAAGGTTTTCTAGAGTTTTCTAGATACCTATAATGTATAGACTCTGGTTTAAAGTGGCATTTTTTAGATCATACTGTTTCATGATGTTATATGTGTATATCTAGTTTTTGCTTGTTATTCATATAGCTATGCATTTGTATTCAACAGTTTTAGAAAAATAATAATTCATTAAATGAAGAAAATAATGTCACTAACACATTACAGTGCATTTTTTTTTTACCTATGATATTAAATCCAAAGTAACTATATACTGTTTGCTGTATACAACATCTTTTTTTTTTTTTTTTTTTTTTTTTTTTTTTTTTTTTTTTTTTTTTTTTTTTTTTTTTGTGGTGGATGGCTCTGCCCACCTTGGGGGTGGGGCTGGCACAACATGTAGAAATAATCATTTAATAATCATTTGATAATCACGGTTCCGGCCCAGCAGGTTGGCTCAGTGGTCTAAAGTGCCTGCTTAGGAAAGCTTAGGCGGCTGCAGGGACCATAGTTTGATCCCAGGCACCACATGCTGCGCCAGCCCTGCCCTCAGGTCAGGCTGAGCCAGCCATAAAAATAAATAAATAAACAAACAAAAGTTCTGAAACAAGAAAATAAAATAAAAGTTTTTTAAAAAATCACGGTTCCTGCGTGCTTGCCTAAGCTTGCCAAAGCAGGCACTTTAGACCCCTGAGCTATCTCACCAGCACCCCCATGTGCTGTTTGAAAGAGTTATATACTCATCCTCACTTGCTCAGACTGCTCATACTATATATATATTTATATACACAGACACATATGTACATACTTACATATGTGTGTATATATATATGTATGTATATATATATACACACACACAAATATATATAGTATACAGGGTCTCACTACGTAGATTGAACTCATAGTGATTCTCTTGTTTTCAACCTCCCAAGCCCAAGTGTTGGGATTACAGGTATGCACTTCCAGCCCATCTCAATTGTCATCTCAGTGCCTCCTGGGGGCAGGGCCAGCAGGGCATGCCAGGGGATCAAACCCCAGCCATTGGGCTCCTTGTAAGTAGGCACTTTAGTCTGCTGAGCTATCTGGCTTATATTTTAAATGAGAATTTATTATTTCACATTTAAGGTTTTCTTAAAATAATACTACAGAAGCTGGGCATGTTGTTGCATGTCTGCAATCTTAGCACTTGGGAGGGCGAGGCATGAGGATCCTTGCAAGTTCAAAGCCAGCCTGGGGCTACAAAATGAGTTGAGGCCAGTCTAGACTACATAGCAAGACACCCCCCTACTGCCATCAAAGAAAATTGCTACAGAATTAAAGCCACTTTCTTTGCCAGACGTAGTAGCATTTGCTTGTAATCCTAGGGAGGCTAAGGAGAAGGATCACTGTTGAGTCTAAGGTTAGCCTGGGCTGTGAGCAAGTTTAAGGCCAGCCTGCACTACATACCCCGACCCTGTCTTAAAATAAGAAAAACAAACAACAAGGTGGCAGGGGACAGGGTTTGACTTTAAATATTTGATTTTACAGTTGGTTTATTTGAAATGGTAATTAGTATTTCTGTTGCATGTTATCTGGTTCCAGTTGGAAGGCCATAATGAACCGGTAGTGTTACAGGTGTTTGTAGGCAATGACTCTGGTCGAGTGAAACCACATGGATTTTATCAGGCCTGTAGAGTAACTGGACGAAATACCACTCCCTGTAAAGAAGTGGACATTGAAGGCACTACTGTCATAGAAGTTGGCCTTGATCCCAGCAACAACATGACACTGGCGTAAGTACTTGTAAGAAGTTTTCATTGTAGCTTGCACTTTTGTCATAACCAGGAAAAATTTAAATTTTCAAGGTAAAAGAGAAAATCATGAATGTTTTACTAAATATTTAAAAATACCACAAATGAAGAAATTAATATTATAGAGTAGTGTGTTAAATTTAATTATTTTGCCCTGTGTTAAAGAAAGGTGATGGACAGCAGGAAAAATTAACTAGGTATTGGGTCTTTCAAAAGTTTTAGACTTACTGAAGTTCATAATATTACACTGTAAAAAAATTTTTTTTAATGAAATTCTACTTTATTAAAGTTTGCTTTAGAAACTGTTTTAGGGCTGGGGATAAAGCTTAGCAACATAATTCCCTGCCTGACAAGCTCAACCTCCCAAGTTTGTTAGCCAGTCACCAAAAAAAAGACACTGTTTTAATGGATATTATGAGTTTTCTTGTCTCATGTACTTGTGAAAAGCTTATTGCTGGTCTACATTTATCTGTTTTTATTGTTTTTCTATATTTAAAAAAAATTGTATCCTGTTAAGGTGTGGAGGCACACACCCATAGTCCCACCCACTACTCTGGAGGCTGAGGCAGGAGGATTGCCTCAAGTTCAAGAGCACACTGGGTTATATAGTGAGTTCCAGCCTGGCCCACCTCATAGCAAGACCTTGTCTGAAAAAATAAAACAGAATTACTCTTGATACCATGTAGTTTTGGTCTTAATGCATTTTTACTGGCTTAAAAATGCTTGACATGTTAATGGTTTGGTTTTTAAATTATTTTTCCTTAATCCTTTTGTAAAGGATGCTTAATCCTAAAAGGGAATGATGACAGCAACAAATATATTAATATAAGAGAGATCTGATTTTTTGGTCTTTAATTTCCCTTTGCAAGTCATTTTGAATAGATTGGTAAAAAGGCTGATTAGAAAGGGGAAATTTTAGCCGGGCGTGGTGGCGCACGCCTGTAATCCCAGCACTCGGGAGGCTGAGGCGGGAGGATCGGTGAGAGTTCGAGACCAGCCTGGGCTACAAAACTGAGCTCAAGGCCAGCCTGAACTGTACAGCGAGACCCTGTCTCAAAAAGACAAAAAAAAAAAAAAAAAAAAAAGAAAGAAAGGGGAAATTTTGAGAAATGTTAGGTAAGGACTTAGTTTTTGACTTGTAACTTTTATAAATTATAAAAATAAATGTATATAGTAAAGGAAAAAGGAAAGAATTACTTTCACAAGAATATTAAGAACTGGGCACCTCATTTTTATTTTTTTGGGTTTTTGAGAAAGAGTCTCACTTTTATACCCCAGGTAGGCCTCAGATATCTGGTGATAATCCTGCCTCAGCCTCCTAGTGTTAGGACTATAGCCATGCATCACCTTTCTGGGTTTACATCTCATTTTTAAGGAATGTGTTTAGCAAGTACAATTTAAAAAAAAGTTTTTTTGATTTAGCAGTTGATTTCTTTGAAATGGTAATTAGTATTTCAGTTTTTGTTTTTATTTTGTTTTGTTTTTTGGTGGGACCGGGGTTCGAACTCACAACCTTTCACTTGCCAGGCAGGCACTTGTGCCACGGAGCTCTCTCCCTGGTTTCCCCCCACAAAAATAAACTTTTGATTAAGACTGCTGTAATAGTTATACAACAAAATTTTTTTTGGTTTTTGTTTTTTGTTTTACAACAAAATGTTAATTACCTTTTTTTTTTTTTTTTCTGTGTTAGGGTGGACTGTGTGGGGATATTAAAGTTGAGGAATGCTGATGTTGAAGCCAGAATAGGAATTGCTGGTTCCAAGAAGAAAAGCACTCGAGCCAGACTGGTTTTTCGAGTTAACATCACAAGGAAAGATGGCTCTACTTTGACCTTGCAAACACCCTCTTCACCAATTTTGTGTAGTAAGTAAGAAAATATGTAGATATATGGAGACTCTTTGATACTTATCTCTTAGACATCTCCTGTAGATTTTCATACAATCAGGCTTATGACTAGAAAAATTTGAAAATACGTTAAAAGCCATAGTCAGGAACTGAAAACCATGGTAGAAGCTGAGTGAAGCAACCCGGGAGTTGATAGCCAGCTTAGGCAGTACAGCAAGACCCTCTCTTTGGACTTAAAAAAAAATGTACTTGTATTTTCTGAGCTAAACTAAAGGTAAGTAATTGAAATACAATTTGAAATGCATGTGGCATTTCATAGTTTCCTGTTATCATCATATACTGATTTTAAAAGTAATTTGAATGGTTCCCCAAAGCAAATTCCAAAGCTAACATATTTTCCAAGTAATTGCACTGTAATAAATTGATATGGTCCTAACTGTGCTTTGTGTTAGAATGTAAGAGTATAGTAAGCAGAACTTTGTAAGGGACAGGGAGATAGCTCAGCAGCACAAGTGCTTGCCTCACAAGCATAAGGTCCCTAGTTTGATCCCAGGAACCACAAAAAAACAAAACAAACAAACACAAAAACCCAGAACTTTGTAAATAATAGCATGTCAGCAGTTCTAATTATAAATTACAGTATTATACTGTAGTGTTAGAAAGTAAAAAAGGTTTTTATCACTTCCCATGGCATAGGAAGGTTTATATTTAAGTACAATCATGCTGTTATATTTTTCTCACTATAATTATAGTTTCTCAGGGCCCAGCGAGATAGCTCAGCAGCTAAGCACCTTTTTGGGCAAGCCCAGGGATCAGGGTTCATTCTCTGGTCCCACATTCCGTGCTGGCTCCACTCCTGGGGCATCCCAAGCCTGAAGAAAAAAAAAAAAAAAAAAAAAAATTATATATATTTGTAGTTTCTCTCTGAGTATTGTATTACAAGTAATAAATAGGGAAGTTGTTATATTGTTATATTGTTTTTTATTTTGGCATTGCTGTTTTTATAATTTGCATTTGATTTCCAAAGAGAATTACTATTCCATTTAGTTGAGTTTCCTATTGGGTTGCTATGAATCTTTCAACCATGCTATCCAGCCTTTGGATAAATGCTTTGTTGTGTAATTGTTCTCTAGCTTTATCAAATATTTTATCCTTTGGGAGCCATATTTTCATTCATATCAGAAATTATTATATCTCAGTTTAACAAATATTGTAATTTTAAGAAGTACTAGAAATAATCTTCCTGCTCTCAGGGGAATTGGTTGAATTGCTCTATTTTTCATTAATACGTAGTTTTACTTTGGTATTTCCCTGTAGTGCTTTTTATTTTTTTTAAAATTTTATTTATTTATTTATTTCTTGTTTCAGAACCTTTATTTGTTTTATTCACTCATGTTTAAGGCCAGCTCAGCCCACCCCAAAGGCAGGGCTGGTGCAGCATGTGGTGCCAGGGATCGAACCGCGGTCCCTGAAGCCGCCCAAGCTTTCCCAAGCAGGCGCTCTAGACCGCTGAGCCATCCCGCCAGGCCCCTGTAGTGCTTTTTAGATAATAGGTACTTATAAATAGGCTATTTTTAAAGTTTATAGATTCTGTGGCCATTGTATCATATTCAGGTAGGAATGGATTGAAAAACCTATATATGGTTTATGGAGCTACAAAGCTTTTTTTCTTTTTTTTTTTTTTTTGAGACAGGGTCTCACTGTGCAGTTCAGGCTGGCCTTGAGCTCACTCCAGCTTAGAGCTATAAAACTTTTTTAGTTGATGTGTGCAGTTCCAAAATTTGTTATAATTTCATGACATGACCTTACTTACTGTTAGGATGGCATTAGAATTTTAGTGAAGTGTAATCTAACATTTTGAGCATGATGATAGCTGCTCTCTGGACAAGAGAACCAGGTGGTGTTTGCTGGCTCAGATCATAAAGCTTGAGCAGGGACTGGAAAATAGTTGCCAGCTTGGTTTGCCCATTCTTTTATTAGTTCATTTGTTCATTTCTTCCTTTTTTTTATTGTTAAGTTGTTGACAAAGTATGAATATACCCAGCTACAGGTGGTAGAAAACATAAAAGGAATGGAAGACATGATATCCAAAAAATTTTTACCTGTAATTATCATCACTATCAGCGTTAATGATAATTTGTCAACATTATAAATGAGTATTTTTCCCTGAAAAGTTGTTTTTGTAATATATATAGTAACCATAAAAGCAGTGGAAGATACATAGGGCTAATAATAATAGCTACCATGTTTGGGCCCGGCGGGATGGCTCAGTGGTCTAAAGCACCTGCTTGGGAAAGCTTGGGCGGCTTCAGGGACTGCGGTTCGATCCCCGGCACCACATGCTGCGCCAGCCCTGCCCTTGGGGCAGGCTGAGCCGGCCATAAAAATAAGTGAATAAACAAATAAAGGTTCTGAAGCAAGAAAAAAAAAAATAAATAAATTAATTAATTAAAAAAAATAGCTACCATGTTTGAATTCTAGCTGTGCACTTGACATTTTGTTAAATATTATACATAAATGCTGTATCATTTAACTCTTTGTGCCTCCATACCTGGGTTCCATTCTACAGATGATGAAACTGAGACTACATAAGGGATGAAAAGCAGGGTCAGGATTCAAACAAAACCTCTGCTTTCAGTTACTATGCTGTACTGTTACCACAGTAGCTTAAATTGAGACATTGAAATAAAGTTTGAACAATCTACTTCATCCTATGAAGCTGTAGCTTCTGGGTGGTTAAAACTGTGGTTAACAGTGAGAAATTATGTAGAGAATTATTTCCTTTATGTAGGAGATTTCTGTTCTACAATTTAGACTTCTACAACTTTTTAGAAAGCAGGACTTCATTTTATATTAAGAAATTTTATGGGCCTGGCGGGATGGCTCAGTGGTCTAAAGCGCCTGCTTGGGAAAACTTGGGTGGCTTCAGGGACCGCAGTTCGATCCCCGGCACCACATGCTGCGCCAGCCCTGCCCTCGGGGCGGGCTGAGCCGGCCATATAAATGAGTGAATAAACGAATAAAGGTTCTGAAACAAGGAAAAAAATAAATAAATAAATAAATAAAATTTAAAAATAAAAAAAAAAAAAGAAATTTTATTAAATATGTTTTTCTCATTTTCTTTTATAGAAGCCATTTATAATGGAGTTGTGGGACTTGCATTTTAACTCCTTTAATTGACTATTTGGCACTTAACCATCTCTTAGAGAAACTGGATTAGGTAAACATTGGCAACACCTTCTTTTAAAGAAAAGGATTTGCAGAATAACTAGAAAAGAACAGTCTGAATATTTTTTTTTTTTTTTTTTTGTCTTTTTGAGACAGGGTCTCGCTATGCAGTTGAGGCTGGTCCTGAGCTCACTTTTGTAGCCCAGGCTGGTCTCGAACTCGCACCAATCCTCCTGCCTCAGCCTCCCGAGTGCTGGGATTACAGGCGTGAGCCACCACGTCCGGCTTGAATATTTTCAATACACAGAAATTATTCAGGAAATAGAAATATCTCCTTACCCCAATTTGATCACTGCATATTCTGTATGTGTGTCAGATTATTGTGCTGTATTCTATAAATATGTACAGATTTTGAGTCAATAAATAAATGTTTATTTAAATAAAACTGTCATTGCATGATATTTAAAAAATAAAAAGTTGTTGGAAGATGTTTGAGTACTTGTTTGAGATGGTATCCCAGTAAGGGATGAAGCCTGAGAACCTGAGAAAGCCATACTTGGTTATCTGTTTACTCAGTGTAACATTGAGACATTTAAAAAATAAGCATAAAAAAGAAAAGGAGGTGGGAGAGGAAAAAAAGAAAAGATTATGTTCACAAAAATGGTTCTTATACTTCTTTTAAAAAAATGTTGAATAATTATTTGTAAATATTTTTTCAACTTTGTGTTGTCAGAATTTTATATGATGGGCCAGCGAGATGGCTCAGTGGTCTAAAGCACCTGTGGAGGAAAGTTAAAGCAAGCATCTGCGACCACACTTTGATCCCTGGCGCCACATGCTGTACACCCCCACCCCAAGGCAGGCTGAGCCAGCCATAACACAAACAAATAAATGAGATTTAAGAGAAATAAATTTTTAAAAATCTTTTTTAAAAAAATTTCATATGAAATAATTTTTTTTTCTTAAAGCATTATATAACTACCTTAAAATAATTTCTATAATATTAATTAGACTTAAACATCTGGCTCAGAAGTAACTGAGCTTAGCCGGGTATGGTGGCTCACGCCTGTAATCCCAGCACTCGGGAGGCTGAGGCAGGAGGATTGATGCGAGTTTGAGACCAGCCTGGGCTACAAAAGTGAGCTCAAGGCCAGCCTGAACTGCATAGTGAGACCCTGTCTCAAAAAGACAAAAAAAAAAAAAAAAAAAAAAGAAGTAACTGAGCTTCTCTCTACATATATTTTTCTTCGTACTAAGGATTGAACCCAGGACCTTGTACTTGCCAGGCAAGGGCTTATGCTGCTAAGCTATCTCTCCAGCCCTTTATATATTCTTAATTGATTAATGATTTGATTTCTTTTAAAATCCGTTGTATGTATGTATGAATGTTAATTTTGTTTCATGCTCATAGCTTTTCAGGAAACATTCTGTAGATTGGTTGATTATAAATGGTAACAAAATGAAACATTTTAAGTTTTTAAAGCTACTAGTAATTGTTTTTGCTTAAGAGCTAGACTATATTTTAAAAAGGTATTAATTTTAGTTTTACTTCTCACAGTAGCGTGTTTATGTCCCAGTAGATGTTATTCCCTCTTAGTATTATTGCACTAATAGTGCTACCCATAAAAACAGTTCCGCATTAACCTCTTTGCTTCAGATTACAACTGTTTGTTTTTTTAAGGGGGAAGTTTAATGTCTCTGACAGTTTGTAAAGGCTTCAGTCCATAATAATTGGCTCCAAGGCTGTGTAGCATGGCAGAGGGGCAACAGTTCATAGAAATGGAAGACAGCAAAAGTAACATGAGAGAGAAAAGTAACTATGTTTTTAGTAGACTAGAAAGTATTCGTTTCAGTTGTTCTCTAATGGAACAAAGTTTAAATCTTGCTTATTCAAGAAGGGTCATGGTAGATGAAATGGATATTGGTTTCTTCTGTGTGTGTGTGTTATACTGAAGGTTGAACCCACGACTTCTACGATGAACCTAGCCCTTTTTTTTTTTTTTTTATTTTGAAATAAGGTCTAAGTTGCCCAGGTTGAGTTCAAATTTGTATTACTTCTGTATCAGCTTCCCAGAGTACTGGATAACAGGGATATGCTGCTATATCCAGTTTTGTCCATTGTTTTGAGCTGTTATCTACTACCAAATATAAAGAGGAATATTTTATTTATTTGTCTTTTTGAGACCGAGTCTCACCATCCATTTCAGGGTGGCCTAGAGTTCACTTTGTAGGCCAGATTGGTTTTGATCTTAAAGTGATCCTTTTGCCTCAGTATCCTGAATGTTGGGATTACTGGCATGTGGCACCATGTCCAGCCTTGAATTTCTGTTCTAGGATTTATACAATTTTTGGTTTCCAGGGCCAGCAAGATAGCTCAGCTGAGTAAGCACCTGCTTAGGCAAGCACAGCAACCAGGTTTCAATCCCTGGCACCACGCGCTGCACTGGCCCTATCCCCAGTGCACTGAGCCAGGGACTGAGTCTGGGCATGGTGACACACATCTGTAATCCCAGAGCTGGGGAGGCTGAAAACAGGAGAATCACTATTAAGTCTGAGCTGAGCAGGGAGACCCTTTACCAAATACATTTTTTTTTTTTTTTTAAAGATTTTGTTTTAAAGATTGCTGTAGCCAGGCATGGTGGCACACACCTATAATCCCAGCACTTGGGAGGCTGAGGCAGGAAGATCGGTG
>PVJA010019388.1:0-38549 GCA_004027025.1 Myocastor coypus | reverse complement strand
AAAAAAAAAAAAAAAAAAAAAAAAAAAAAAAAAAAAAAAAAAAAAAAAAAAAAAAAAAAAAAAAAAAAAAAAAAAAAAAAAAAAAAAAAAAAAAAAAAAAAAAAAAAAAAAAAAAAAAAAAAAAAAAAAAAAAAAAAAAAAAAAAAAAAAAAAAAAAAAAAAAAAAAAAACTACAGAAAGGCATAGAGGAAATCAGATCAGAAATAATTTCTGAAGTGAAAAAAGAAATGATAACTATAATTAAAGAACTACTAAGTGCTTGTAAAGACAATGACAAAGAAATAGAGGAGAATAGAAAAAGGATGGAATCTTGAATGAGCAATATAGGAAAGTAACAGACTCTATGAAGCAGATTCAAAGTGCTACTTGGGAGCGTAAAACCTCAATCACAAGCTGGCAAAATCATTTCAATTAAAGTGAAAATAGACTTTCAGACCTTAAAGACACCATTGTAGCTAGTGAAGAAGTAAGAAAAGATCTCTTAATAGCAACTAGAATGCAAGAAAAAAACAATTTAACATCTGCAAGATGATGCAAAGATGAACAATAAAAGACTAATAGGCATCAATGAGAAAGAAGGAGTCTGTACGAATGATATAAAAAGAATATGGGAAGACATAATAGCAGAAAACTTCCCACATATGGGGAGACAATTTGACATTCATGTAACTGAAGTATACAGAAATCCAAATAACAGCAATCCAATTAAAACCACAGTCAGACATATAATAATCACAATCCCAGAAATTCAGCACAGGAAAAGTATACTAAAAGCTGCTATAGAAGGGAAACAGACCACATTTAAAGGAAAATCCATTAGAATAACAGCAGATTTCTGTTCTGCTCCTTTTTTTTTTTTTTTTTTTTTTTTTTTTTTGGCAGGACCGGGGTTTGAACTCACAACCTTGCACTTGCCAGGCAGGCACTTCTGTCACAGAGGTATATCCCCGGCTCCCAGATTTCTCTTTACAAACCATCAATTCACGAAGAGCATGGAGCAAAGTACTTCAAGTCTTGCAAGAAAACAAATTCCAGCCCAGACTGCTATACTCTGAAAAACTCTCTTTCAAGTTCAATGGAGAAGTGAAATACTTCCAGGAGAAAGAACAACTAAAGAATTTCATGATGACAAAGCCAACCCTGCATATTTTACTAAAAGATATTCTAGAGAAGGATCAAAATGACCACAACTCCATGAAGGAGAAAGAAAAGAATCCACAAAATAGGGCAAGTAATTAAACATAGGAGAAAAAAGAGGTATACAAAAGCAGTCTTTCAACTATTCTTTTATACACAGCAGCAAAATATTTTCATCAGCATATTCTACAAATGGACTTCTCCTGCACCCTATGGGTCATGAATCTGTCTGGATCTACAGGGTGGACATCAAGGAAACAGCAGTAGCTCAGTCCCACAAGTGACACCTGGCCACCAGTAAGCATCATGGATACTGTCCATGTCCCTGACATACTAGAATTTTGTTTGATATCCTATCCCCAAACTGTTAGAAGTTCTGGTCATTTATTTGCCATTCCAGTATATATGTTATGTTTTATTCTTAGTCATTCTTTACTACCACAGAAACTTTTTCTTAGTTGATATCTTTGTATATATTCACCTATTCAAATACTGTGAGGATACCTGAATTGATTACAGATTCATATGTATGATACACAGCATTCTGGCCTCTAAGTTGGAATCATGATTTGATTTGAATTTTGGAATACTGTTTTGAAATATTGAATTTAATTTTAATTAATTAATATTTAATTAGTTTTCTGAATATTGTTTAATTGTACTTTTTGTTTTATGATTCATACTGTATCTCTGACTTACAATCTACTTATAGGACAGGACATGATATTTTCTCCTAGTATTAGGAACTTTAACAAGAAAAAATATATATATATGTATATGTATATATATATGTATACAGAAGGATACATATATACATACATATATATCTATATATATATCTATAGGATAGATATATAGCTATTTTGTCTTAGTTCACTGAGGTTAAGAGTTTGTAATAATATTGTTTATACAAGATATCAGGTCTGTACCTTTTCTTCTGAATAACTACTATGAAGACAGAAACATGCATGGTATTAATTTTAACTATCCTACTGACTTGTTTTGAAACTGTTTCATTGCTATTTTATCTCTTTTTCTCATTAAAGTGAATTAAAAAAGGAATAGGACAATTTTCCATCATAGTATCTTTTAAAAAGCCTACCTCATATTTAGCTTTACCATGCATTATAATGATTCTGTCTGTAAGTATATGCTTTCTGCTTTCAAATATCTATACTCTAAGAATAAATATAATTGATTTACGTGGAGATTAAAACATATTTGCAAATTCACTGAGATTATTTTATAACAATGTATCAACATATCTCACTTACTTGATTTATAGTTTATGATTTATCAGAACACTTCTATTGCAATTTTAAGAGTAACAAAAGTCAAATTGGCTGAGGGAAAACAAGGTTTTATTTGGCTTAAAGTGTACTTGTCCCACACACTTCTAAGTCCATAGACTCAAATAATGAGAAATTGTTTCATCGTAATAACTTGGTATTGCTATTCTATTGGTTGAAGTTATGCTTAAACAAGCTCTACATTTAGTGTGGCAGCTGCCAGCAGTTCTAACCTAAAGTTGGTTCTTTTAAATACCCACCTCAAAGCTGCTTTTCTTTTTCCACTACTCATTGAGAAAGGTCAAGGAGTTGGAAAGCATTGCTCTACTTGATTAAGCCTAAGCTATATGTGCTCCCTTAGAGTGAAAGTGGATCTAGTTGCACCCAGGCAATCTAGATTTGGAGTGAGGAAAAAAAATTCTTAAGAGAAAGAAGGGTGTTTATTCCAGAGAAGTTCAAACTTAGATGAAGAAATTACCAGACATAAGCAAATATATTTTTTGTAGAATTATTTAAAGTTGGAAAAATTGTAATCAATCACAAATGATTATGATTCTTTTTTGAACCTTTTAATTTTTAAATTACTTTTAATAGGAGATAACAATATGAGAGTTTCAAAACATGTTAGTAGTACATTTGCAATAATTGACACATTGCATATTGCAGTCCTCATAAAAGTTATACAGGGCACAGGGTGTAGACGTAATAAATTTTCTAATCCATATTGGTAGAGGAAAAAGAAAAAAAAAGAAGAAAAAATTTTCTTCTTTTTGAACTAAGAGGAAGCAGATGCATACACAGTCCAATGTTCCACAATTTCAGTGGGTCATCAGTGAAACTGGCAATGTTGGAGGCTATTGATCCAAGCTTCCTACAGTTCATCACACCAGTCTAGCTCTGTGTTTTATGCCTCATAATTAAGCTTTTCTGCTGGGTGATTGAGGGCAAGTTAAAGCAAGACCTGTCTAACAAAACTTTGATCATTTTTATTTTCCAAGGTCAAATTTCCTCAGGATTAACCTTGGAACAAAATACAGTGCTTTGTAGAGCTGTTGTCAGTGTTAGCCATTGGGATGAGTCACGGCCAATGCTTGACCAGTTTACTCTCTGTGAAAGCCTGAGAGAATGTTTTCTCCCCAGGTGACTCTCCCTAGACACACTATACTTCATTTATCCTTTCCTCTGAGGTCCCATAATCTCCTTGAACAGAAAATTTGGGAAACCACTGAGTTATAGGATGTTACAGCACAGGTTCTCTTATGTCATAAGTTCTCACTAAACTTGAAGGGCTAGAGCCAAAATGATGGCCATCCTTCTCCAATTTTTGGTCTGTTAACATACAATCTCAACCTTCCAGCAGAGAAGCTTCGTGATACCATTACTGTATAACATAGGTAATTGAGCTCAACATCATTGCCTTTCTGAATATCAAACATCTTAAACTTAGCTTGGCATTGGTATTTTCCTTCATCATTGATTTTCGAATGAATCTCTATAAAATGTGATAAAAGCAGTTAAACATTTTCACACAGACATTTAGAAATCTAAGGATGTACAAAATTGTAGCCTGTTAAGCATATGGCTTTTTGCCTAGTCTCTTATTCTCAATTAATATCCTGTCTTTTGTTAACCAACTATTTACTTCAGAGAGAGTACAGCAGTAACTGAGTTTACAATAGAAGCAGTACACATCTAAAAGCCCAGAATGACACACATTCCAAGCATAATTTTATTGTTGCTTCAAAAGTTTTTGATTTCCATTCAGCTGTGTTATGCCTTTCCATCTTTATTTCTTCTTTAGATTTCTTATACTAGGAAGACTATATGCTATCTACAAATGTAGGTCCAGTTTATTTCACTTATAAGCATATGTTCACTATATATCCATTTATATAGGAAGTCGTCCAGATTATCATTCTTTATAGCTGAGTAATATTTCATTGTATAGAAATACCACATCTTTTTCAATCATTCTTCAAATGATGGGCATTTTGGTTGTTTTCAAGATTTGACTATAACAAATTGGGCTGCTATAAACATAGGTGCACAGATATCACTATTGTATGATGTTTTCAGTTCTTCTGGGGAAATTCCCAGTAGGGGGATAGCTGGATTGAATGAAATTTCCAGTGCTAGATTGTTAAGGAGCCTCTACACCACTTTGAATAATGGTTGCACCAATCTGCATTCCCATTAGCTAGTGGAGAAGGGTTTCTTTTTTTCCACAGCCTCTCCAGCATTTGTTGTTGGTTGATTTCTTTATGATAGCCATTCTTTCTGGGATGAGATGGTATCTAAGTGTTGTTTTAATTTGCATTTCACGGATGGCTAGCGATGTGGGACATTTCTTGTATTTATAAACTTGCTGAATTTCTTTTCTTAGAAGTATGTTTTCTTCTCAGATCCCCATTTCTGGATTGGTTCTTTGAATTTTGGGACCCTAATAGTTTTCAGTGCTTTATAAATTCTAGATAGAAAACCTTTGTCTGAATACTTATTAGTTAAAATATTTTTGAAATTTGTGGGTTGTCTTTTCACTCTGTTGACATTTTATTTTGATATGCAAAAACTTCTTAGGTGGAGGAGGTCCCATTTGTTGATGTTTTCAAGTGTTAAACGTGCATTTTGATTTATGTCCATGAATTTTTTCCATACACCGATATCTTCAAGATTTTCTCCCACCTTTTTTTCCAGTAGATTTAATGTTTCTCTTTTAATATTTAGATATTTAATCCATTTTGACTTTAGTATAGTGCATGATGATAGACTTGGGTCAAGATTTAGTTTTCAGCATGTAGAGAGTCAGTTTTTCCAGCACCAATTGTTAAAGTGGCTATCTTTCTTCCAGTAAGTGCGTTTGGCCCCTTTGTTGAAGATAAGGTAGCTGAGTGTGTTTGCATTTATTTCTCCATCTTTAGTCTATTTCACTGATCTTCAGGTCTATTTTTTTTCCAATATCAAGCTGATTTTATTACTGTAGCTTTGTAGTATAACTTTAGGCCAGGAATTGTAATGCCCTCTGCCTTACCTTTGTTGCCCAGAATAGTCTTTGCAATTGTGGGTCTTTTTTAGTTCCAAATAAAGTTTAGGATTAATTTTTCTAGGTCTGTGAAGTATGTTGATGGTATTTTGATAGGAATTGCATGAAATATGTATAAAAATTTAGGGAGTATGGCCATCTTCACAATGTTGGTTCTTCTTATCCAGGAGCAGGGAATATTTTTCCATTTTCTGAAATCTTCTAGGATCTGTTTCTTCAGAATACTGCAGTTTTCATTGGAAAGGTCTTTTACTTCCTTAGGTTAATTCCTAAGTATTTCATTTTCTTCGGTGCTATCACAAAAGGTACTGCTTCTCTAATTTCTCTCTCATTGTGTTTGTTATCTATGTAGAGAAATTCTGTTGACTTTTTTGTGTTGAATTTGCAGCCTGCTATACTACTGAATTTGTGTACTAATTCTAGTAGCTTCTTGGTGGACTTTTTGGGGTCTTCCAAGTAGATTATCATTTCATCTATAAATAGTGATAGTTTTACTTCTTCTTTACCTATTCTTATTCCTTTTATTTTTCTTTCTTGTCTAATGGCTATAGCTAATGATTCTAGAACTATATTAAATAGTAATGGTGATAGGGGACATCTTTCACTTGTGCCAGATTTGAGAGTAAAAGACTTCAGTTTTTCCCCATTTAGAGTTATGTTAGCTGTTGGATTGTTGTAGATGCTTTTATCAGGTTGAGGTAGAGGCCCTCTATTCCAATTTTCTGTAGGGCATTGATCATGAATGAGTGTTGAACTGTCAAAAGCCTTTTCGGTATGAAATGAGATGATCATGTGATTTTAGGTCTTGGCTCTATTGATATAGTATATTACATTTATAGATTTGCGTATATTGAACCATCCCTGCATCCCTGGGATGAATTATACCTGGTCATGGTGTATAATCTTCTTGACAATTTGTTGTATTCTTGTGGAGAGGATTTTTTGGAGGATTTTTGCATCTATGTTCATGACAGAAATTGGTCCGTAGTTTTTTATTTGCATCTCTCTCTGGTTTTGGTATCAGTGTAGTACTTGCCTCTAGGAATGATTTTGGAAAAATTGCTTCCTTTTTTATTTCTTTGAAGAGTTTGAGGGGTATTGGGATTATTTCTTCTATAAATTTCTTTTAGAATTCAGGGGTGAATCCATTATTGGGTTGTGGAGAGTTATCATATCTTCTTCATTTAGTTTTGGTAATTTGTACTTTTCAAGGAATCTGTCCACTTCATCTGTGTCTTCAAATCTGCAAGAATAAATATTCTGAAATTCTCAGTAATTTTATCCTTTTCATTCCTTATTGCTTGAATTTGAGACCTTTCTTTCTTTGTTTTGATGAGGTTAGCTAGGGGCTTACCAATTTTATTTAATCTTTCAAAAAACCAGCTTTTGGATTCATTAATTCTTTGTACTATTTTGTTTATCTCAATTGAATTAATTTGTGCTCTAATCTTTGTAATTTCCTCCCACCTTTGTGCTTTGTATTTCGTTAGCTCTTCCTTTTCTAGTTGTTTTAGGTGGTGCTTAAGAGTATTTATTTGTTCCCGTTCTGTTTTCTTAATGTGTGAGTTTACAGGTATACATTTCCCTCTAAGTACTGCTTTCATTGCATCCCATAAAATCTGGTAAGTAGTTGTTGAATTTTCATTAAATTTTGGATATTGTTTAATTTCTTGTTTATTTTCATCTGTAATGCACTGGTTGCTGAGAAGAGTGTTGTTTAATTTACATGTAATTCTGGAGTTCCTATGGTTTCTTTTGTCATTTATTTCCAATTTGATTGCACTGTGCTCACATAGTATGCATGGGATAATTTTTGTTTTCTTGCATATACTTAAGCATGACCTGTGGACTAGAATGTCCCATGCCCAACTGAAAAAAAAATGTGTATTATTGTTGGTTGGAACACTCTGTATGCCCACTAAGTACAGTTGGTACAAGTTTTGGTTCAGTTCTACTTCTTTCCTAATTTTTTTTTGTCTGCTTTACCTATCTTTTTCAGATAAGGGGGTGTTAAGGTCCCCTGTTAAGATTGTGGTATTGCATATTAGATTTTTTGCGTCCATTAAGGTTTGTCTTATATAACTTGCTGCTCCCGTGTTGGGTGCATACATATTTATGAGTGTTACCCTTCATCTTCAATTTTTCCCTAGCCAATATGCACTGGCCTTCTTTATTTCATTTGATCAATCTTGGTTTGAAGTTTAGACCGTCTGCAAACAGGATTGCTACCCCTGCTTTCTTTTGAGGAGCTGGAGCATGTAATATTGCTTTCCATCCTTTAACTTTTAGCATATGAGTTTCTTTATGAGTGAAGTGTGCTTCTTGTACACAGTATATTGTTGGTTTTGTTTCCTTATTCACTCTGTAAGTCTACTTCTTTTAATTGGGGAATTGAGTCCATTTACATTGATGGTTATAATAGAAATATATTGACATGACTTTTATTTACTACTGTTTACCACTTTTTATATTATGTTTAGTTGGTTACTGTATTTGGTGGTATCTTCCTGTTCTCATTTGCTAAATTCAGGTCATTTTGATCCCTCTCTAAAATATTTGTTCGTATACTGTGTAGTGTTGGCTTTGACATCATAAAATTCTTTAGTGGTACTTTGTGCAAATTTTTCACTTCTCCCTCTTACTTGGAGAAGAATTTTGCCAGGAATATTCTGGCCTGAAATTTGTTTTCACAGAGGACTTGAAGCACTCTGCTCCATGCTCTTCTTGACTTCATGGTTTGTGGAGAGAAATCTGCTGTTATTCTGATGGGTTTTCCTTTAAATGCGATCTGTTTCTTTTCTTTTCTTTTTCTTTTTGAGACAGGGTCTTGCTATGCAGTTCAGGCTGGCCTTGAGCTCACTTTGGTAGCCCAGGCTGGTCTCGAACTCCCACCAATCCTCTTGCCTCAGCCTCCCGAGTGCTGGGATTACAGGCGTGCACCACCACGCCTGGCTTTGTTTTCTCTAGAAGCTTTTAGTATATTATTCTTTTGCTGGATTTCTGGTATGTTGACTATTATATGTCTGGGTGTGTTTTTAGTTGGGTTGATGTTATTTGGAGTTCTGTATGCTTCAATTACTGAATGTCCAAATGCTTTCTCATATTTGGGAAGATTTCTGGTATTACTTCTCCCGTATTCTTTTTAATGGAATTTGTATTGACTCCTTATTTCTCATTGATTCCTATTAATCTCACGTTGTTCATTTTTTGCATCATCTTGCATATGTTGAATTATTTTTCCCTGCACCCTAGTTGTTTTTAAGATATTCTTTCTTATTTTTTTACAGGCTGTGAGTGTGTCCTTAAGATCTGAAACTCCATTTTCTCTTTCGTTTATACAGTTTTGCCAACTTGTGATTGAGATTTTATTTTCTTGTATGTCTATTTGAAACTATTTCATGCGATCTGTTTCTTTCCTATATTGCTCAGTCCGGGAATCCATCATTTTTCTGTTCTCGTCTAACTTTTTATCAATATCTTCTTTAATATTATTTAAGTCTTTTATTATAGTTATCCTTTCTCTCTCTCGTTCAAAGATTATTTCTGCTCTGTTTTCCTCTTTACCTTTCTGCATTTGTTCCCCTACTTAGATACTATTAATTTAGATATATCTTCTTTTACTTCAGGGGTTATTTCTGTTCTGGTTTCCTCTAGACATTTCTGCAATTGTTTTTCCACTTCAGATTCTATCAATTCGTGCATTTCTTTTTTTTTAATTTCAGATGTTATCTCTGATCTGAGTTGCTCTATACGTTTTTGTACTTGTCTGTCTATCTCAGATTCAGAGGTTTTGGCTGCATGATTCCCATTTCCTTCTATGGTAGTGTCTCCTGTATTTGATTTGGGTGAGTTTGGGCCCTGAGATTGCATGTTACTCCTTGTCGTTATTATTTTGTATGGCAATGAACTTTGGTAAAGTTATGCTGTTAGCACCTATGGGAGTTTGGTCTGGATCCACCACGCTTCTTCCCCTCCAGACATGCCTGGCTGCATGTTGAAGCTCGGGCTGTTGGCTGCTGTGAGGCCCCAGGGGTCGAGACTGTGGGTGGAGTTGGAGCTCTGGAGTTGGGAAGTCTGGCAGGCACATGGGCCAGACGGATTGCCAGATGGGATACTGGATGGGTTCGGGACTGGATCTTGGGTGGGAGGAGCCATGAAATGGTGGCAGGCGATGGTCCTTACCAGGCAGGTGCGCTGGCCAGACAGGATGCCAGATGGGTTCGGAACTCTATTGTTTTATTTTTTACAATAGTTAATATATTATTACAATAATTAATTATTATAATGATTAATATATTTCATATTGTTGTCTTCATCAGAGTGCAAGATGCGGACATTTCTTGTCTAGACATCATCGGTACAGATTTGTGTAAATATCATTGGTACAGATCTTTCTTTTACTTTTTTTTTTTTTTTTGTCTTTTTGAGACAGGGTCTCGCTATGCAGTTGAGGCTGGTCCTGAGCTCACTTTTGTAGCCCAGGCTGGTCTCGAACTCGCACCGATCCTCCTGCCTCAGCCTCCCCAGTGCTGGGATTACAGGCGTGCGCCACCACGCCCGGCGTAGATCTTTCTTTTACTTGAACAAAGAGAAATTAGCTGTATATGTAGTCCAATAGTCCATGACAGTAGTGGATTATCAGCTTATCTGGCATTATCAGAATCTGTTGACTTGAGCCTTTTACAACTTAGCATATTAATATGGCTTTACTTTTTATACCTCATAGTTAGACGTTTCTGCTGGATGGTTAAGAACAAGATAAAGTAAGACGTATATTGCAAAAAATGTAACCTTTGTATCTGACAAAGTCAGTCAGGTGTCCCCAGGATTTACCCTGAAACCGTGTACTGCACTTTGCAGAACTTTTGTCAGTGTCAGCTATCTGGATGAATCATGGCTATTTCTTAACAAATTTGCTCTTTGTGAAAGCCTGAGAGAATGTTTTCTTGCTAGGTGACTACCCTTAGGCACACTGCATCATTGACCACTTTCCTCTGTGTGGGGAAAATGATTAAATGAATAGTGTTTCTTACTCTCATTCAATACCCTTTAGGATTGTCTGGCTACAATTTTATATATACTTAGATTTCTTAATGTGTAACTGTTTTTATCACATTCTGTAGAGATTTATTAGAATATCAATGATTGAAAGAAAATACCAATTCTAAGTTAAGACTAAGATAATTGCTACTCAGAAAGACAGTGATGATATGCTTAAGTAACTTTGTTACAGAGTATTAGCATCACTAAGCTTTACTTCTGGAGGGTTAAGAATAGAAGTTTATAGATCAAAAATTGGAGAAAAAGAAGGGCTACAAGGATAGCCAATATTTTGTCCTTAGCCCTTCAAGGTCCATGAGGACTCAGGACATAAGAGAACCTTTGCCATAACATCCTATAACTCAGTGTTTTCCTAAATTTTCTGTTCAAGGAGATGGTGGGGCTACAGAGGAAAGGGATTAAAGATATGTAGTGTGCGTAAGGAGAGTCACCTGGAGAGAAAACATTCTCTCAGGCTTTCACAGAGAGCAAACTGGCCAGGCAATGCCTATGACTCATCCAGATGGCTGACACCAACAAGGATTCTACAAAATACTGTACATGGTTCCAAACTAAGTCCTGAGGGGATTTGACTGACCTTGGAAGATACAAAAGTTACTTGTTTTGCTATACAGTTCTTGCTTTAACTTGTCCTAAACCACCCAACAGAAAAGTTTAACCATGAGGCATAAAATGTAAATCTAGATTAGAATGCTGAGCTGTAAAAGGCTTAAACCAACAGCTTCCAACATTGCAAGTTTTACCAATAACTCACTGCGATCGTCGAACATTGGATTATGTATACAACTACTTTCTCTTAGTTCAATGAGAAAATTTTTTGTACCAATAATGATTAAAAAAATTATAACGTCTATACCCTATGCTCTGTATAACTAATAGGAGTGCAGTAATATGCATTGTTTCATATTTTGGAAATGTACTACCAAAGTGTTTTGAAACTGTCACATGTTATTTCTTTCTTTCTTTCTTTCTTTCTTTCTTTCTTTCTTTCTTCCTTTCTTTCTTTCTTTCTTTCTTTTATTGTAGGACCAGTGTTCGAACTCACAACCTTGTACTTGCCAAGCAGGCACCTGTGCCACAGAGCTATCTCCCCAGCTATTTCTTAATTAAAATAATGAAAATGAAAAATGAATTGTGTTTCATTGTATAAGATACTACCCTTAAATTTCATTATCTCTCTAACTGATGTCTTTCTATCTTTTCTGACTTCTCTTAAGTCATTCTCCTATGTTAGCGATATTTATTGAGGTGAAAATTGAATGCCATTGACTGCCTTGAAGTTTTCAAATACTTCTCATTACTTTTGGAAACAAGATCATAAGCTCTACAGAGATTCTCAGTGCACTATCTAGTCTTCATTCTGGTCTACCTCTCACTTTTCTCTCCTCTGCACAATTTCCAGTTTTTTTCTTTTCTTTTTTTTTTTTTTTTTTTTTTTTTTTTTTTTTTTTTTTTTTTTTTTTTTTTTTTTTTTTTTTTTTTTTTTTTTTTTTTTTTTTTTTTTTTTGATATATCTTGTTACTTCATCTTGGGACGTTGTCGTGTTATCCCAATGTCTATAAATCCCTCCATCTGTGATTCCCGCTTCCTCAGGAAAGTGCACTTACAATCTCAGGTCAAAATCATGTATAGCTTCTGGTTATGCAGAACGCTGAGCTCATAATTTTATGTGCAATAGTGCGATCATTTAATGAAAAACTCTCATTTCTCGTGAGGTGTGAGAACTCTGAGATCGGGAACATCGGGCTCTTACTTATCTCTGTCCTTGGTACACATAGGCTCTCATCATACAGTTAGTTATATGCAAATAAAAGAGAAAGAACAGATTAAGTTCATACTTATCACACTATGTCTGACAAGCAAAAAGGTGCAATGACTTAAGAGAAAACTTCTTGCTACTAATGGAAGAACTGACAAACTGGAAGTACTGAGAGAGAGCACATGGGCATAGTGACAGGATCATGGAGGCAGAAAAGAATAAAGGTCATAAACTTCTAAGAGGAGCAGACCTAGGTGGGAAAGGAGATAGCATGATGTGTTTAACAATGAAAGAGAATTACTGTGTAACTTGTAGCTCCTTCTGTTAGTCCTTGCCCCAGCTTATATTATTTTTTTCAAAAGCATCTGAGTTTGTTAAAAGACAATGTGGGAATATGCTCCACTTGCCTTTTCAGATTCATCCTCTCTTTTTTCTCCCTCATTCTGTTGTGTAATGTAGTTGACTGATTATTATGGATGGTGTTATTGGGTTTCTTTGACCTCTGGCTACCAACTGAGTTTAGTTTATGAAAGCAGCAGCAATAAATGCAAGTGAGAAAGAAAAGATCAGACGCCTCCTTTCTCGGCTTCACCTATGTGAGAGCTATGGACAGGATGGATTCGTCACTGGAGTCAGAGTTTACTCAGGTAGCTTTCTGATTCTGGATTCAAATAACTCCTCTAGAGACAACCAATTCTCTGAGGATACCTCAGAGAAGCAAAGGGGTACTGAAGGATTTTGTGTGTGTGTGTGTGTGTGTATGTGATTTCCTGCCATAGTGACTATGAAACTGTAAGTAATGCCCTCATTAAACTCTCTTCACATTACCCAAATCAAATGAACCCTAAAGTCCTACCAGGACCTCGACTGCTACACTCAATTTTTTCATCTTGGAAACGGAGATAGTATCTGCTTAGCCTAACTCCTGGGATTGTTAAAAGACATTCACATAGTTTAATGCTCTTAACACATTTTGAAAACTACAGTAAATGAATTCCCATAAAAAACTAAGAGCCATTGTTATATAAAACATCCTATCAGGCACGTGTGCAGCATTCAAGCTACTGAACTTGCTGAGTGTATTAATGCTGCAAAGTGTATAGTGTTGGCTGAAGCATTGTCAAGGATAGGCTGGCCTGCATGTGCTTCTTGTGAGTACCAAAATATCTCAATTTCCGGTCTACCTCAGGTGCCTAAAGTTCTCAGCAGAACCAGCAACCTGCAATTACTAAGTTTCTAATAATCTACCGTACATGATACCCACAATTCACGTGCATGTTCTTTTTCACACTTAGGAACCTGATTTTATCACTTAGGAACCTGGTCTTCCAAACAGTTTAACAACTGTTCATACAAGTTATAAAGACTTTGAAAAAAGATTCATCCAATTCTATAGACATTCTGTTTACTGTTTGCATAAGCATTTTGACATACCTTTTTCAAAAAATCTCATGTTAGTCAGGAGTGTGAATTCATTTTATACATGGGGAGAGGTGAGTTCAATAGGTTAGTATTTCAACTTGGGTGTTCTCCCCTCGATTCTTGGAGACAAGACATAAGGCGGAAATATAAATTGAAGGTCTGAAGACTAGCTTCTGAGAGCAAAGAAGGTGTCTGTCTTCTGGGACTGTCCAAAGTACAGGGTTGGAAAGATGCAGAGACAAATTTCTTCTCTTTTTGTGGTCAAAGTTACTTAATGTCTTGATTACTCTTCTCTCATTGCTGGGACAAACACTTAACACTCAAAATTAAGGAATGAAAGACTCATTTAGCTCATGGTTTGTGGAGATTTCAGTTCATCTCAGCTGGCTCCAAGGCACAGTGGTGGCAGAGAGCAACATTTCATGGAGGTAACAAAGAGCAAGAGAGCAGAGTGGCAGCAGCTCACTCAGCTAGCTAGCCTCTCTTCCCTCCTTACATCATAATGCAAATCACTTGCCCCAGTGCAGGTGCAGCATCCACACCCACAATGACAAACTCCAGAAGCCTCCCATGACTGCATGAGGCTTTGGGGGGGACTAGACACAAACCATAGCAATAGTGTTGTTTCCAGCAGCACACAAAACTTTTAATATATAGGTAGATCTTGAAATCTTAGTATGAGATAGTTGTCCTAATGTATTTTATTTGAACTCCATTTCCATAATGCTTTTGGAATTCTAAATAGTGTAAAAGAAAGTGAAATGCCTTATCAGAGATGCATCCCTAAAATGTACACCAAATAGTAAAGCCTTAAGCAGTTATAATAATCATTGAACAAAATTTTAAATCTCTTTGGGGTTGACATCAATCACAAAAATTAGGAAACATGTCAGATACTTAAGGAAAAATAAAAGCAGCTTAGAAATGTAGTAAGCAGAAAGTTACCAGTCCAATTGAACAGCCTCAAGTTATCCTCTTGAGGCTGTTTCTTCCTTCTGAGGAAATTAGTGACACATGCCAACTGCCAGAAAGTTTCGATTTGTAAACTGTGCAATGATTTACTATTTTTGTTCATGTAATATATATTATAGTTAAAATAGCATTAAAGACAACTGCAGTGTTTTAAGATATGTTAAGAGGTCTGCAGTTTTAGATGTATTTAATATTTCACCTCATAAAGATAGGTTAATTTTCTCTAAATCTCTAAGTAATGGAAAACCATTTTTTTAAAGTTTTTCTACTTTAGGTCCATCAATTTTAAGTAGAAAACATTTCAATAGTATTAAAATGGGTATAGACTTAACTTTGCTTAGGAAAAAAGTGTTGAATTCAATGAGCAGCAAGATGCAAACTAGCAGTAAGAGATTATATATGATCTCACAAGTCGGGAGCCCTGGGGGATGCTTCACACTCTGCCTTTCCCAGATACCTGGGTATCAGTGCAACTTACTCTGGTTCCTTATCCATAATATGATGATTTCACTCCAAAATTATAATATAATTGTTTTGGGAATGATACTATAAAGTGGAACAAGTTTATCTATCACAAAACGTGTGTATTTTTCTAAAAGCTCTATTTTCTTTGCAGTTAATTCCTCTGCTTTCAATCTCACAAAGTATGTTGGAACTCATATTGGAACCTACAATAAACCTAAAAAATTATAGTCTATCCTCCACACTGCTTAAGCGAAAAAGTGAAGAACTAAGAAAATTAATTGCCTTCAACCTCAGTTTTTACTGAAAAAAGAAAAAAAGAGGAGAAACTAATACGTAGGTCTCAAGATCAAGGCAGCCTAAACAAAATAGCATGGCAGAGGTCTGGACCAGGGAGGGTGTCACAGCTGGCGGGCTGGAGGAATCTAAAATTCAGAACCATGGCAGGGTGTACTCACCAACGATGACAGAGTCAAGGTACATCCCATTGCAGACACTCACTGCCATGCAACACTGACAAGATGTATCAGCCACCATCACTGTCCTTTTCCTTTGTAACTATCTCAGCCAACACAAGAAGCAATGACTCCTGTTGTCTCTCTAACTCGATGATCAATGCCAATGTGTCTTCAGTGAGGTTAATTCTTCCCTCAGAGCAGTATCCATGCTGTAGAAACATAAACAATCCTACAAGAACAACTAGGGCCCATAGTTCTTGACCATCCTCAAATTACCAGCTACATGAGAGAATATCTTGAAAGTTAGTATAGTCTAGTTTGAGCCAAGATTCCTAGGGGAATCTTCTTGAGATAGAATGGTCCAGCTAAAGCTTCCCTACAATCTTAACTAACAAAATAGATGGAAGAATAAGTTATTTCACATCTCTAAGCATTGGAGTGTTCTGTTGCAACAGACAGTAAATAGAGCATGACATACAAAAGTGATTTTTTCAGTTTCTTTTTTAATTTTGTACAGGGGATATAGGGTCCATAGGTGGAGTCATAGTGACCCTCCTGTTTTCAGCTTCCCAACCACTAGGCATGAGCCACCATGCTGTCTCAATCACCGTCTAAGCACATCCCAGGGGTGGGGCTGGCATGGCATACCTGGCATCAAACCCTGGCCGCTGCGCTCTGTTTAAGCAGGTACTTGAGTCCACTGAGCTGTCAGGCTGGCCCAGTGTTGCAGTTATTAATTAATGTTTATATATTCTTATGTATGTAAGCAAACATAAAATAGGATTTTTTTACCCTTCGAAGTCTATCTTTCAGAAAGAGTCAACAAAATCTTGTGAAGTCTTTCGTATCTTTTAGATAATTTTTTTCATGATATTGAATAGCAGAAGTTAGTTATTTTATTTCTATAGTAATCTATTTGCAATATGCATATGCAATATCAATGTTAATGAAATGGATATTAGGCTATTTCACTCAGCATTTTTGTTCACATATTTAGCTTGTCAGGACAGTTTAGATGTGTTTGCATTAGTATGCAAAAAATTGGTTTAGCTGGACATGGTGGTACAACTTTATTCCTAGTTAGTCAGGAGGCTGACATAGAAGGTTTACAAAATCAAGGCAAGCCTGAGGACCTTAGTACAACCCTGTTGAGAGTAGACAAGTTAAAAAAGAAAAACTAATATTGAGGTAGGTCACTGTCAAATGGAAAGGAGATTAAGAAATTAAGGGAGAGGACAGAAGAATGAAAATGGATTTGAAAAGAAATTAAGATGTATACGTGTAACAACTTGACAAAAGAAATGTAAACATGTACCACAAACATGTACTAATGAAAGAAATAAAAAAAGGAAGTTAAAATAGTTTTAAATGGGCGAGGTCTTCGTGTAGCGCTTCTTAGGCTCAATCCTCAGCTCCCACTGAGCATGTGCCGCATTTCAGGTCAGCGAGCAAAGCAGTATGTCTAATTAGTGAAGACAACTTTGGAAAGACATGATAAAGGAAAAGAGACACAAACTGTGATCGGGAAGATATTGTGAACATGGACACACAATTTTATTCAGAAAAAAAATACTGGAAGAAAACCATAACCAAAGGTTGGTTTTTGAAATACTTAAACTAATTTTGCAAACTGGTGTGGGGAGAAAACAATTAGTAATGTTCATAAGTTTTAACAGAGTCTTTACATAAAAAAGTATAAGAATTGCTGACACATCTAGGAAAAAATGTTTGTCATTATCAGCAATAAGAATGATACAAATTAAAGCTACAGTGGTATGTCACCACACACCCACTGGAATGGCTAACCAAAGGTGTGAGAGTATCAAGGGTGAGGACAAGTGTGCAACAGCACCTTGCTGATGAGAAGATGTGACAGAATAGGGGCTTTGGAAAACTGGAAGTTTCTCATAAAGTTAAATAGATACTTAACATATGATATAGTAATTCCACTTTTAGTTGTTCACTTGAGAGAAAAAACATATCAAAAAATAGATTTATGCAAAATAATCATAGTAGCTTTTATGCTAATGGCCCCAACGTGGAAAATATCCAGTATCATGTAGGTGATTAAATAGTGATGTATCCATATAACGGATATTCTAACTGGGCAATAAAAAGATAGAAATTACTAAAACACTCAAGGGGAATGAATAAATGCCAGAAACATTTTTTCTAAGCAAACAAAGCCAGGCATAGTGAAAAAAAATATATATCCATTTGGTGAAATTCTAAAAGTGCCAAGATTAATAAAGTTGAGCAGCTAGCATGTGCGGCGGTGCTAGGAGTGGGGCTGAGCAAGGTGGTGTGCGAGAGTATTTTGAATGAAAAGAAGAACAAAGAGACATTTGGGGAGTAGAGAAACATTTTATCTCCTAATTATTGTTATGGCTATCCATGGTGTACATTTGTCAGAACTCAAATTATCTAATAAAAATGCCTGTGCTCCGTTCTACATAAATTAAACTTCACTCAACTTGCTTTAAAAAGACACAGGAATAAGAGCCTTGTTAATCACGGGCATCAGCCATGACTTCATTGATGTTGTCCAAATGAAGGCATATTCCCATACGCCTATTAAGTATGTTTTCAAATTATGTGTGGGAAAAGTTTCCAAAATAATATGAAATTGCTCAAGAGTGAAATAAATCACTTCAGTGCCAAAGCATTATCTTTTGTTAGCATTTCTAATAAAAATTTAAAAGTATGAAACTATGAAAAGGTGCAACAGCATTCTCAGAGCCTAAGTTAGATTTCAAGAACAGAGTGAAGTTGGTTTAATTTGAATAGTGAAGCATGAGCCTTCACTTCCTAGTCAACTTCCTCTAGTTACTAATGAAATTAGAACCTGCCAAGTTTTCTTTAAAGCCTCACTGACTTGTTGAAAGACAAATGCCGGTGGCAACCACTGTTGGTTAGCTTCTACGTAGAGAAAATGAAGGCTGCAGGCATGTGAGTGCACATGGTTGTGCCTGTTGGACCAACACACATAGCATAGTTCACAATTCAGAAACACATTCTCACAAAACCTTCAAACCTAATCATAGAGCTATAGTACACCTACCCTGTACATATAGACACTTCACCAACACAGTACCAAAGGCTTATTGACAGCAGTTCCTTACATTTGGGCAGGCAAAAAACAGTTTGAAGGTACTGAGTAAGATTCAGAACCAGACAGGGAGTCCCCAGGTAGGGACAGTTTGGATGCTTAGGTAGGATTAGGTTAGGGGACCTGGGTTCCTCTAAGAGGTGGACATGAAGGGTCTTTGCATCTCAGCAAGCAACAGGTGGCAGAGCTGACAACCTGAGAATTTTTCTTAATGTATTTGGCTGTTACTGGGTCCCACCATTCAGCTCAGATGTAGAGTGATCCTCCTATTTCATCCCCAGTACTTGGATTATAGGTCTGTGCCACTTGGCCCAGACTCTCGCTAGTTCAGTCTCCCGTACTGGCAGGACTGCTGTGGCATGTGGTGCTGGGGATTCAGCTGTGGTCCCTGCTCTTGCCTAAGCTTGCCTAAGCAGGCATGTTAGTCCACTGAGCTATCTCGATGGTCCCAACTTCTGATTTTAAGAGTTGCCTTTGTGTAGCTACACTGAGTGGGTAGCCTGTGGTTTTGCATACTCTTTTGTTAGGTATACTGTCCCATTTAAACCCCTCTTTAAGCTACTTCTTCCTAAAAGTTTCCTCTCCGAATTTCCAATAGGTCCACCTATCCTGGCCTATCACAAGTCTCATAAGTAATCAAGTAGTGACCCTCTCAAAAGGATGTGTGGATGGGACCCTACCTCTATGACAATAGGATTGCTGGCCTGCATGCTGGTGTTTCAGCTCTGAGTGTCCATAGCTTATCCACAGTGGCTTTCTATTATTTCCTGCAATACCTAGATGAGAGTATTTACTCTGACCACTTGTCAGTGTTCCCTGCTCTGCTTGCTATACTGGAGAGGGAAAGAATCCTGATGATGGTGAGTCTGGGAATGTCTAAACCCCTAACAATTTCAAGTGATCACCTAATCACCGTGAAAACTAGTGAATGTATTCAGTAAAGTTACAAGACACAAAATCAACACACAAAATGATGTGCATTTCTATGTATTACAAAGAACCATCTGAAAAGGAAATTATAAAAATAACCTTGTTTACAATAACATAAAAAGAACAAAAGATGTAGTATGAATTTAACCAAGGACATGAAACATTTGTGTGCTGAAAATTAGAGAATATTGATGAAAGAAACTGAAGATGTAATCTATAGATTTAGTGCTATGCCATGAAAAAAATCCAATAGAATTTTAAAAACAAAATGGAAAAAAAATCCTGCAACTCGTTTGGAACAACAAACCTAGTATAGGCTAAAGCAATCGTGGGAAAAAAATTTAAAAAATCTCAAGCAATCACATTTTCTGATTTTAAAATATATCATGAAACTTCAGTAATTAAAATTATATCCTGTTGGCATAAAAATAACACATGTAAAAGAAGAGAGAACACAGAAATGAACCTACATTCATAGCTAACAGATCTATGACAAAGGAACTAACACTCTAAAAAAGTGTCTCTTTAAAATTTCCATCCCGGAAAATTGGATAACCACATGCTTGGATCCTTATCTTATGCCATGTCCAAAAGTGAAAACCAACTCAGTGAATTAGAAACATAAATTTAATTCTTAAAAGTTATGAAACTCCTAGAGGAAAGTAAAATAGAAAAAATTCTTGACATTGATTGAGTCCATGATTTCTTAGATATGACACAAATGCATAGGCACCAAAAGGAAAAATAGACAAAGTGAGGCTTTATCAAATTAAAAAGCCCCTGCACAGCACATAAAATATTTAATGGAACAAGTAAGTGACCTACAAAATGTTCAAAGGTATTTGAAAATTATATATAATAAAGGATTAACTTACAAAATGTGTAAAGTACCCATACAATTAAACAGCAAAATCAAAAATAACAGCACACTGATTAAAAGTAGGCAAAGGGCTTGAAAAACAATTTCTCCAAAGAAAGACACACAAATGTCAAACAAACATACAAAAAATATTTAACATCATCAGACATCACCCAAAGAAAGGAGTCTTTCTTTCTCTCTCAATCTACCCTTAATTTTCTTCATCAAACTATGGCTCTTCTTTCAGGAGAAAATTTCACCTTACTATGTATCTCCATCTGGGGAAAAAATAACCACACAGCTGTCAAGGTCGGTACCACAACATATTGAATATTTCCAACCTCAACTGGGGCTCGAGCATTGTTCAGTAATTCCTTTCCTGGTTTATTTCTAACTTTGCTCATTGCAAATCAAAAAATTCCCAACTCTGATTGGTTCCCATCCCCTTGTTAGCTGGCAGTAACCTGTTAGTTTGATCAGGCTTTTTCTTTGCCTGCCTGCACAAAGCTCACTTACTCCTAAAGAAATTTCAGGTTTTGCCTTTCTTCTTATAATTCCTTTGACCTTCAAAGTAAAAGTTGGGTATTCTTAACCCCACACAAACAGCATGATTCCCACGCCTTCGTTATAGCACTAGCATCACTGCAATTATCTTTGACAGGTCTGCTAATTCTTGAACTCATGATGAGAAGAGCACGAAGTACTTACTCCTTTGCATTGTGTCCCTACAGCTGCACATGGCAGTGCTGGGGTGTAGGAAGTTGAACTGGCAAGATGCCTCTTCTGTTGTCCAGAAATTTTCCTTAAGAAATAACATCTCGTCAGCTTTTACTTCTATGATTTTTTAAAAAATGTGTACTTAGTACAGGGTCTACAGGGTCTCAATACACAGATTGTACCCATAGTGATCCTCCGGTTTTCAGCCTCCCAAGAGCTGGAATTACAGGTGTGCGCCACCACGCCCAGTCTCAATCACCTTCTCATAGCACCATGGGGGCAGGGCGGGCACAGCACACTGGGGAGCAAATCTTGGGAATATGCCTGCATTAGTGATGGATTGTTATTCACAGTATTTTCTCCTATTTCTTTCACCTTTTAGACATAGTTTTTGCTTTGCCATTCTAAGATTGAGAGAGGGAAAATTCCTCCACTCTAACAGTTGCCAAAGGAATGAGGTAATCCTGGGGTTTTTAATCTCCTCTGATGACATAAGGCATGGATGCAATAGGAGGCAAGCCCAGAGACATCTGGAGGTCAGTCAGAAGGAAGGAGAATGCCAAAGGCCAAAATGGGCCATGGAGTCCACAAAATTACCTACAGCCTCAGACATGTTTCAGAAAGAAGAGAATGAAAGGGTATTTCTGAGCACCTTCCTTCCTGCAGGAGGATCAAGAGTAGGCCCTTGGAGTGACTTGCACTCCTGGAAATGATGAGCAGTTGTGTTGGATCTTTCCTTCAGGTGACCATGACAGCAAGACTGAGTAAAACTTAACATTCTTTGCCTACTGGCAAAGATTTGAAATTTGCCTGGCTCAAAATCTAGAGGATAGAGACTAAGAGAAGCAAACTTAAAATTTAAAAGTCCTGTTCTCCAAGGTGTGTTTACTGATTCCCAAGGATGCTACATTAAGGACAAACTTATGATCAATGGGAAAAACCTAATCAGTAATGATCTAAAAATAAGGATGATCTTGAAATAGAAAAAGAATACATATAATCTGATTCTGTTTAAATTGAGTAAAACAAAGCATCAAAAGAGATTTCTAGAAAAATAATTTCAGAACAATCTCTATCATGGTCCCAGATTCACAAATATTAGAAACCAAATGCACACATGTACACACACACACACACACACACACACACACACACACACACACACACACGTATTTCATTGTCTACATGCATGAATTCACATATGTACCTAGGATTTTTATTTGTAAATTGACAGGAAGATTCTAAAATGTGGTAGAAATAAAAACCAACATTATAAACAACATTTTTTTCAAAATTTGTTTACATTCCCTCTTGCTCTTTTGTAGTAGAAATATTATTTACTGATTTAATAACTAAAAATTATATATATATATATATATGTATGTATCTTCTCTAAAATATTACTTTGTGACATATATACATTGGAGAAGGGGAAAATCAAGTTAATTAATATAAATATCATATATTTATCACTTTTGTGATGATAGTTAAAGGCTAAAATTTTAAATTAAGAGGGCAATAAATTAATATAACTACATTCATTTTATATTGCATATATATGTGTATATACATATGTTGCAGTGATTATATTGTACAACGATTTCTCAAACTTTTTCCTTCTGCCTAACTGAAATTTTGTGTCCTCTGACCAACATCTCTATTTCTGTTTTTCCTAGAAGGGACATTGTTGAAGAACAAAGGAGAACTATTGCAGTGGTTAAGACCTGTAACACAATAAAAATTGGGACAGTGTAGAGTTGAGTCAAAGGAAAGAAAATGGAGCACTGTGATTGAACATGATAGAATAGCATAAAATAGAATAGACTAAAATAGTTGTTGAGGACATTGTTGATTTACTCCTTAGAATTACAAAGCCATATAAGAATAACAACGATAACACAAGACAGACTAATGTAGTCACTACATAAAAAATTATGCTTGTAAATATTTCATTAGTTATAGTTTCCATTCATTCAGCAAAATTTAGAAAAGAGATTCATTTTTAGCAGAAGGTAAATAAAGAAATAGTAGGATGAGAAAGGAAGTTCAAAGTAGATTCCACTCACATTAAAAGGCCATGTGTTTTTCGACACAGGACAAAAAAAACAGTAAGTGTAATTAGATTACAATGATAATGGGGAAGAGAAGTGACCTTTTAAAACAGTTAAGAAAAATTTGAATTAAGAATACATTAATATTTAATCATTGCATACTTCATTATAAGAAAAATAAAACCAAGTTAAACCTAATATTAGCTAATTAGATTTTTAATCATATAATTGTGCAAGTGTAATGCTATACTACATATGCTGCATTATACACATAATCCAAAGTATCAGATGACAAGCAGGCTTTTTTCTTTGCCTTTCAGCTCTATTGCAATCACACATGTATGGAATTGATCCGTATCTATGTCAGTATCTTCAGTGTTTCCCTTTCAGCATCTATTATTGCAGAAACCTACTAAAAGTTCCTGTTGGTGGACTTTTCATTCTGTATTGCTGTTTTAAAGGAGATGGTTGAGGATTGTTTTTTAAGTAGATAATATTTGCACAAGACAGGTAAAGGAGTTGACCAATGCAGATGTCTACTGAAGGAGCATTTGGGTTGGAAGAGTAGGTAGATTAAGTGTGCAAAGACACTGAGGGACTCATGTCTTCTTGGTAGGATAAAATGAAAGTTCAATAAGATATTCAATAAGAAAAATACTGAGGAGATAGATGTGGTAGGACTTTGAGGGCATTGTGAGGACCTTGACTTTTTCAAATGAGGTAGAGGAAGACTGGAAGGAAAGATGAATAACAACATGTAACTTTTATTTAAAAAGAAGAACTCTGGTTGCTGTTGAGAGTGGGCTATCAGGCTATCAAGGAGTAGCTGTTAGAAGCCAAGAGACCACATTGAGGGTTATGGAGTAATACAACTAGCTGACAAAGAAGGCTCCAGCCAGATGGCTGGCAATGGAACTTTACGTGTAGTTTAAAGGCCAGTTAGATTTTCTAACTTAAGAATTGAGGATGATGCCAAGAATGTTGACTTGAGCAGCTAGAAAGATAGAATGGTCAACAAAGAAGGTAAAAAAGATTATAAAAGAAAATCATTGGGGGAAGGATGCTAGAACAGTAGTTTATGTATATAGTAACACAGATGTTATGTAGTAAATAGGATATACAAGTATAGAATTAGAGGCAAAAGTCTTAGCTGAGGTAAAAATTTTATAAAACCAATATTTGGTTTAATAAAAAGGGAATCAAACCAAAGAGACTAGATAAAGTCACTGTGCTAGTAAACTTTCTGTTATTACAATATAATATCTGACATCAAATAATTAAATTTATAAGGAAACAGGTTTATTTTGACTTACAGTGCCAGTTTTCCCTTCATGGTCACTTAGCTCTGCTTTTGCAGCCTATGGTGGTACAGTCTATCATGGTGAGAGCATGTGGAGATGAGGGGGATACCTGTTTAGATTATGACATCTTCTCCTGACTTCCAGAGGCTCATGTATAGAAGTCTTAGTTACTAGCTTATGGTTTTACAGGGAGCTGAAGGCTCTTTAAAAGGTGGGGCCTTCTTAGAGGATGTTTGGTCACTTGGGGGGGGGCGTTGAGGAGACAACAGAACCCTAGCTCCTCCTTTGCTCTTTGCTTTCTGGCCAGCATGGGAAAGCAGGCCCCCTCTGCCATATAGGGCCATAAAAATATTTCATTTTGGTTTTAAAATTCCCAATTAAATTGTAAATGTAGGGAATGAATACCTTCAGTATTGATACTTACATTATCCAATTGAATTCACTTTTTTGTATTTTTATGCATAATGTCAGCCAACTGGAAGATTTTTTTTTTTTTTTTAGAGAAGGAGTTGTGTAGTCATATATTTCTTACATACTTGGGGCCATATTTGTTCAAAAATATTTCCTACACTATAGATGAATATCCTAATTTTTTTCTTTTAAAGAGAAAAGAGTTAACCATAAAAACGAAACCAAATTTCAAACAGGTTAGTAGGACAGTTACAATAGGTCTTAGTTCATTAAGGAGAAGGGTTTGTGCTAATATTGTATAGACAAGATATTATGCATATATCTTCTACTCTGAATAGCTGTGAGGAAGACAAGAATACTCTAAAATGTTAGAGTTATCTTCTTGAAGAACCAAAAGCTAACAATAGAAGATAACTTACTTTGGTGATAAGACGCACAAAACTCAAGCTTTCTAAACAAAGTATATCACAAGCTCAGAAAGTGCTAACATAATGCACTATTTAATCTTCCCTATCAGTTGTTTTCCTCTATATTAAATTAAAACACTGTTATGCTTGATAATAACTGAATGTTTTAAAATCTTGTGCCATGCTAAATATTTTATCAAGGATCTGAAAACTACTGTTCCATTGTCATGATTACCTTAACTCACTGTACTCACTAGAATGAGACAAAATACACTTGTTTACAGAGATACGTCTAAAAGGTTGTTTAGAGATAGAGAAATATGCTGTTATTGTAATGCTTTTTGGTGCAGATAAGAGACTGGAGAAAAACAGAGGCTTTCGTTGCTGTCTTGGGAATGAAGCTCAGAGAAAAAGCAGAGCTAGAATCTCTCTGAACCTCCACAAAGGAAATCTTAGGCTTCCGTGGTTTTTGGTGGGGGTGGAGTTAGAGGGAGGGCAGAGTGACATCTCAGGATGCAACTGGGGCTAGTAAGGTGAGGTATCAAGGGCTAATTGGGGGAAATGTTAACTTGTGTAGGAGGAAGTTTTCCCTTTGCAAAAGCTGAGGTTCTTTTGGAGAAGTGAAGAAAAGGAAAGTGACCCCAGTGTTACTGTGTTTTGGGCTTCTTCCATGTTCAATGACGCTTGGTAGGTTTTTATAAGGATGGAAAATCTATCAGTTATCATATTATGATGTAAAGATAAAATGTCCTGCAAGAGACTTTATCATTTAAAAATATACTGACAAAAAAAGCATTAAGCTCTTCGGCTTAGCCTTTCTGGCTTTTCCCTCATCACAGTAGCTATTCTTCTGTTATCTCATGTTCTTCTCATTGTTTTCTGCCAATTTTGTTATTTTTTTTTACTTTTTTTTTTTGTCTTTTTGAGAAAGGGTCTCACTGTGCAGTTCAGGCTGGCCTTGAGCTCATTTCTGTAGCCCAGGCTGGTCTCGAACTTGCACCAATCCTCCTACCTCAGCCTCCCAAGTGCTGGGATTACAGGCGTGCGCCACCACGGCCGGCTCATTTTTTTACTTTTGACATAAAATCTTTTACTCTTAATGTTCTCTTCCTATCTACTTATAGTACTTCATGACAGGCCTGGGGGATTAATGACAGCTTTGTAAAATAAATGTTTCACATGCAGCGGTAAATTGAGAAATACTACTTGAAGCAAATACTTCTAAAAACTTAAGTTTAAGACTTCTGGCAGAATAAGATATATTTTCATAATAAGAAACTCTACATAATCTGCGTTGGCAAACTGTTTATGTGAAAAGCACTTTTTGTTTATGTAACCAAATCTGCTCAGCTTGTAGGGGTGTGTAAATACACTTGCTCCTGCCTTCACACTGGGAGAGGCAAGCTTCATGTATGTTATTACCTAGTTACTATAGAAATTAACCAAATCACAAGAGCCCCAAAACCCATTTAATGAGGAATTTCATAGTTTTGTACTCAATAGCTGGTGATTAACTGATATATTGTGGTTACTTTTATTGATTCTCAGTTTCATTTTTTTAAAGCAAAAAGCACTTCACTGTTTTCTTCTTTACACTGAGCATGAAATTCTCCCTACTTTCTATCTAATAGAATTGATAGCTGAAACCTATTGCTTTCAAGTATTATAAAATGTCAAATTTTCCTAAGCATACAGGGTTTTAATAATTATTAATATTTAATAATTATTCTGCAATGTTGCTAGAACAATCCCACATCTCATTAATACCATCAGGCTTCTACAATCTTCCCTTCCTTTCCTTGATGTAGTTAAGATAGTTACATACTGAGAGTGGAGGAAGGCTGCAGTCTTATTTAATAGAGCAACAATTTAACCTAAGCCAACACTAATCAGAAACATTAACTGTAAAATATTACATCTGGCTGTCCCATAGAATATCTCCCCAACTGTGTCTCCTATAATCTAAAGTTTGGCTCTCCCAGGATGAGGGCTCAGAACTTTCACTTGTAACCCTATGGGAATAGTTTCTTTTTATTGTCCATTTAATCTAACTCATTCTGTTTTTGTGTGTAAATGTAAAACATTTAATTTAAAAATGTTGACACTATATATATAACTATTATAAATGTACATACTGTATTCTATTTTTTTTCTTGTTTCAGAATTTTTGTTTGTTTGTTTATTTATGCTCAGCCTGCCCTGAGGGCAGGGCTGGCGCAGCATGTGGTGTACATAGTGTATTCTATAGCTGCTAGTATACTTTTTTTTTTTTTTAAAGGAAACTGTAAGTTACGCTGGGGTTAAGACTTGTATCTTCACCCTTGAGAAAGCTGCATTCTATCACAGTGATGTCTGGTGAGACTTAGCAGCCCCCACTGTTAAACATTTGGGTCAAGTCATAACCAGTTTTATTGCAAAAGGACCCTGTACATATTTATCAGTTCTAGTACCTTAATAGCTGCCCAACAAGTCATTAACACACAGAAACATGCATTGTGAGGAGCAACAAATATCACCCATCCTTTCTGCATATTAACAACTTGTCATTCCTGAACAATGGTGCTCACATCACTGAGGTCTGGGAGCACTCACTTTTCGCATTCATGCTGAGTGAAAGATGGAATGACTTAAGCACAAATGCAAGATATCTTCAACATTTTCTTACAAAAAGTCACAAATTAAACCAAAGTATTTTACAAAACGTCATAAAAATTGTCTTCACTTAAGCTCGCTCTCCCCGTATCCAGCGGGCCAGCTGGGTGTCTTTGAGCATGATGGTGACTCTCTTAGCATGGCTGGCACACAGATTAGGATCTTCAGATAAGCCTGCCAGGTATGCCTCACTAGCCTCCTGAAGGGAGCCAGTGGCTGCACTCTGAAACCTCAAGTTGGTTTGGAAATCCTGAGCAATCTCTCTCACCAACCTCTGGAAAGGTGGCTTCCAAATGAGAAGCTCAGCTGATTTCTGTTAACTACGAATCTCTCTAAGCGCCACAGTACCAGGCCTACAGCGATGAAATTTCTTCACCCCGTTGGTAGACGGGGTGCTTTTCCCGGCAACTCTAGGGGTAAGCTGTTTTGGGGGGGCTTTTCCACCAGTGGACTTCCGAGCAGTCGGCTTGGTTTGGACCATTTTTCTTTACCCAACACAGAAGCCTTAGGTCGACTTTCCAACCACTTCACTGGCCTTCAGCCAACAGCCGCAGTTGATGAAAACAGAGACACCAACTCTCCAAGAAAGACCAAACCGCTCTGCATTCCTAACTCATTCTTTGCAATATTTTTCTAAAGTAAGAATTCAAAGTCCAAATTAAATTAAAATCATTTGGTCAACACGCCACAGGACCTCTGCGCTGGACATGCATGATTTTTAGGGTCAGGATGTGATCTACATTCCAGCCTCATCTCCAGGCACTGGACCTCACTTAGTCCGTGTATCGTCAAATGGAGCTTCTCACCATGATTTTGGGCAGCTGGCATCGTTTCCTATGCTATAGTTTGGCAGTGTCTCCCAAGGCTCATGTGTTGGAAATGTCATCTCCGGCGCAAGTGCTGAGAATTGAGACTAAAAGATGATTAGTTTATGTAGATTCTCACTTCATAAATATGTTAACTTCACCATGTAGACGTGGGTACGTGACCACAGGGGAGTGTGGCTGATGAAGGGATGCATCTGGCTGCTTTCCTTTCTTTATCTTTTCTTTCTGCCTCTCTGTGTCACTCTCTCTTTCCCTCTCTGTCCCTCTAACTCATGCCATCCTGACTTTCCATCTTCCATGGTGGGGCAATGCAATATGAAGAGGCCCTCCTCTTTGGACTTTATACGTTAACAAGTTGAGATGTTCTGTTACAGCATCACAAAAAGAACTAATCCAGTCTACATGTTCTTTCACTTATTTCTAGTTGGTGAGGCTTGTTACTTTTTTAAAAGATTTATTTATTTGTGTTTATTTGGTACAGGGTCTCACTATGCAGCTCAGACTCATAGTGATCCTGCTGTCTCAGCCTCCCCAGTGCTGGAATTACAAGTGTGTGCCACCACACCTGGTTTTGGTGGCTGGCTTGGCTTGGTGTCAGCATGGCATGTGGTACTGTGGATCAAACCCAGGTTCTTACACTTGCCAGGCAGGCAGCTAGACTGCTGAGCTACTGCCCTGGCCCAAGGTGAGGTTTATTTTTAATTCAAATATTTATGCTTCATGAAGTTTTTCCTTTTTTCTCCATGCAGAGTATATCCTTTTTCCTGTCACTATATGACCTGCCACTTACACACATTCATAACTAGTTATTCGCCTGTTTTCCCCTCTTTGAGGGTGGAAGTCAGAGGTTATATTCTATTAAGACCCAAGTATAATGTCTATGAGTTGTGGGTTCTGCATTAATATTTAATGGTTGAATGAGTTTTGCCAGTTCTGTTTAGGAATTATTTCATAAAGCACTACTCCTTTTCATCTGAAAACTTTTCTTTAAAAATAAGCTGCCAAGGGTGCTGAGCCTGGCTCTTGCATGGAGGGCCCACCTGGACACTATAAGGTATACTTTCTTTTCCTGCTTGGCCCTACCTTTACTTTCCTGCTTGTACTTCTTTTCCTATTTTTACTTTCATTATCAAGAGACAGTTTCTTTTCATATCTTTAATAAAGCTTCATTGCTCTTAAAAAGTCAAGTAAAATTTAAAGTCAGGCATGCTGGCACGTGCCGGTAATCCTCATATTTGGGAGGCTGTGGTAGAAGGGTCACTGTTAGTATGAGACCAGCCTGAGCTTCATAGTGAGTAGAAAACCATCCCAAACAGCATAGTAAGATCCAGACTCAGAGAAAAGCAAAAAATAAAAAAATAAGCTGTTGTATAACTTGGTATGATCTTCTTGTCTTACATAAGATTTTAAAGTTGGTGTGTGACTATAGTGGTAAGAAAAGGGAAAGGACAGTGTACATCAATTCGTTTAATACCTCAATATGGCAATATTACACCACCCAAATAGAAGTTATAGCATAAACAAAAAATGTAAGAAACTTATTTTCTCCAGAGAAGTAATACAATATCATTTTATAGTAGTTAGGAACCTTCAAAGTCACAGAAGTCTTATGAATCAAATGAAATCTTTCCTAATGAAGTTTAATTCTGCTTCTTGGTTCATTCCGCAGTAGTAATTAGTGTTGTCTGAGTCTCATCAATCAATTAACAAATCAGCAATTACCATTTATTGGGTTCTCACTACACAGCACTGTGATTGTAAAATCGGAAAACATAAGCAGTATGAGACATTACTATTGTCCTTATGGAGTTTCTTTTTCCTTATGAGACACTTTGTGGAAAAAATCATTCGCTTAATCAAAATTACTGAGAAACTTATTTGTTCCAGGCACTGAGAAATATGCTTGTGCTACAGGAAAAATTCTACAACTTTGAAAGAAATCTTGAAATCTATTCCCTCACAAAATATAGCCTTCCCATTGTGCAACACTTGTGCAAAATCCTTGTGAGTGAGGTGAAACATGGATGTTCATGTGCTGGAGCTGCAATAGAAGTCATAGTTGTTAGGATGGCATTGATGGTTTCATATGTTGAATATCTGTTAATCACAATAGCGTTACACAGACAACATTCCAAAATTTAGATTAAAGAAACAGCTATTATTTCCCTCCAATGTCTAGAAAATTGGCACTGGAAAGCTGGGTTTGGTAAAGCTTTCCGATGTGTCTGGTTAGCTGTGAGTTGGCTAGGTGGCTTTGTTCATAGTGGCTGGGCTTGCTTACCTGTGGGGTCTCCTGTGGGAGAACTGATGAGATTTTCTTCATGTGTCTCATCCTTTAGTAATTTATCTTGGGAATATTACAGAGACAGAAATAGAGACAGAGTCAAGGGGAAGGAGAAGGAGAGGTGGTGCGGAGGGAGAGAGGAGGACGAAAAAGTGGAGAGGGGATATCTGTGCAAAGGCATTTATAAACTTTTGCTTGTATCAATTTTCTTATTGTTCTTTTGGCTAAAGTAAGTACTTAAGCAAGCCTAGAGTCAGGATATATAATAATTGGTTTAGAGACAGAAAGACAAAAAAATTCAGTCCAATAACCATAAGCAATCTGCCACACTAGAGTAATAATCACTATGAAGTAGGTCCCAACCTAAATTTACGAGGTTCTTTATGTTAGAGATTCCTGCCACCCCAGATACAGAAGGTAAGATCAGTGGACTGAGTTTGATTAAGCAGTGGAAGATCTCATGACAAAACAACTGAATGCATATGAGCCTCCCCATAACAAAAGAGCTTTTTGGGGAAAGTAGGGAGGCTACAAGAATATGAAAGGTTCCATCGCCCCATGTAAGAACTATTTCCTTGAAGTTCATGTGTGAACTAAGGCATTAGAGATGTTTTTGCTTCAGGTACTGTCTTTCTGTAACTCATTTTTTATTTTATTTTTTTTAAATTATTACCTTTAATAAGAAATAACAATGTGACAGTTTCAAAACACATTGGTAGTACATTTCCAAAATTTGATACAATGCATATTTGTTGTCCTCACAAATGTTATACAGAGCACAGGGTGTAGATATTATAATTTTTCTAATCACTCTTGGTATGAAAAATTTTTTTTTTCTCATTGGATTGTGTAGTTGTATACATAATCCGATGTTCAATAATCGCAGCGGGTTATTGGTAAACTGCTTCCAACATTGCCAGTTTTACCAATAACCCACTGCGATTATTGAACATTGAAAGAAGCAAGTGAAAAAGAAAAACACATTACACTCCATACAGAAGCTGTCTCCACAAGTCAAGATCTATCTGCATGCCTGTCTGCATAGACCCTGAGTACTTACCATCAGAGTCACTCAGTGATCTTTTAGAGATTCGAATTTCCATGTGGCAAATGAAAGCTCTAATACAGTGGGAAAATATCAAGGGAGAAAGTTATGAAAAAGTATTTGTTTCAATGTTGAAATATAAGGCATGGAGGGAATAGAAACTGAACAAGCGAGGCTTCTGGAGAAAAGCATCTCCCTTTACTATCTAGGGGGCCCTTGAATGCCAGGATGTAATGCAGGGTCCTCTAGGGACAATGGAAGTTACTCAGAAGCAAGAAAGCAAAAGCCAAAAGTATAACGGGAAGATACAGGATAATAAATTTTGATGATTTCTTAAGCTTGACCCATTGGGAAAATGATAAAGACCCCAATAAGGAACCTTGTCCTCACTGTGGTTCTTTGTAGTTCTGACAGGTGAGCACATCCATCCATTTGGAGTCCTACTTCAATAGTGAGAACATTTACATTACAGAAAATACGCCATATATATATATATATATATATATATATATATATACACACACACACACACACACACACACACACATATATATATATATATATATATATATATATATATATATATATATATAACTTATTTTTAAACAGAGCCCAGGGAGCTTTCCACAGAAGCAATTAAAAGCATCTTCAGCTTTGATTTTGGAATATTTTAGTTTTAAATCAGACAGGAGTTTCGGATAAAAATAGCAAGTAAGTTTCACCACCAAAAATATAATTTGAAGTCTAAATACTTTCATGTTATATTTAGAATAAATGCCTTCATGTTATATTTAGAATAATTCAAGACTAGTGTCACTTTATGAATTAAAAAAAAACTATGAATTATGAATGTACTTTGAATTGGGACTATTAAATGATTTTTAAGCAAATCAAAGTATTTTTATGCCAACATAAAACTTAGCTATTAAGAAAAGTGCGTTTTGGTACCAATATTTGTCTTCATGTTTAAATATGAAAGAAAATTAGGTCTTTGAAACAGCAAGTCATCTTTGAAATACTAACACCACTTCAAAGGAAAGTATCCAGTTATTTTGGATTTGCATTTTCCAGATACAGTCTCATGAGTTTCAGGACTCCAGAACCAAAGGCTTCTGACCTACAGGGACATTAGGGCTTCTCTGGATTTCTTGGCTTTATGATATAATTAAAAAAAAAACTGTATGAAGTAAGATAGTAAAATCAGCAATTTGCAAATCCCACATAAATAACACTTCTCTGAAACCTTGGAGTGACAGACGTAGACATACATGATTTTATTTTGCGAATGTTCTCTTTCTGATAACTACCTTAGTTGCTTTATAGACTGTAATAAGAAACTGAAAATTGATTGTGTGTTTTTATCCATTGAGTGATAAAAGAAAATTTTTTTAAAGATCTACCGTTAACATCTCATTCTCAGTGTATATCTTAAAATATTATACCAGAAATTATAAGGAAATTAAGGCTGCTTTAGAAAATATATAACACAGTGGGAATGTTTAATAGTCAGAGAGTATAAAACAGCTTTGGCCACTAGACTTACGTTGAACAACTCATGCTCAATCAGCATGCTAATTTGCTGTAGGGAAAGCAGGCTAGGAGAATCCCTTCTGGCTGTTTTGTAAGCCTAATACAGTTTTCTCTGTTTTCTTGACATTTGCTTTTGACATTACAACCAGTTTCTGTATGTGGAGTCAATCTAAAGACAGAATGGGGCCGGGCATGGTGGCACATGCCTGTAGTCCCAGCACTTGGGAGGCTGAGGCAGGAGGATTGGTGTGAGCTTGAGACAAGCCTGGACTACACAAGTGAGCTCGAGGCCAGCCTGAACTGCATAGCAAGACCTTGTCTCAGAAAGACAAAAAAAAAAAAAAAAAAAAAAAAAAAAAAAAAGACAGAATGGGGAAGAAAGGAATGCAGTTGTCAGGCAGTGGACAATAAGGATTCTCTACATTCGTGCTGCCCACTGTCAGACCTGGACGTGTGGCGTGGGTCTGTGTAAGGCCTTGTGAGGAGTCCGGGACACTGAACTTGTCTGCAAGAAGGGCTTTCCAAGAGGGTTTAGGAATAGTTTCTTTTCCTGAAAGAAAGGAGTCATGTCTAGGGAAGGGGAGCACTTTGGAAGTCAAGTTTGAACTCCCTCCTGTGCATTTAGACTCTAAAGTCTGCAGGTAAACACAAGGCAGCAGGGAGTGTTTCCACACAGTATGAAAAGAGAAGCAAGCAGGGGGAGATTGCCACTTGTTACAGCACTTGACATTAATTAAACCTATTTTAAATAAAGAAGGTGTTAGAATATTTTTCTACTGCAAGCAATATTTACATTAATTATGCCAAATGCTCAAACTGTTTTCTATAACCAAGTCATCTGTACTCTTAATAAGCTTGTGTATTTTGGGGACCAACTGGGCATGTTAGCAAAAGATTCTAGCGGGGATTTACGCTGTGCGTGTGGAATTAAAATGCCCTGCTGGCAACACCTAGTCTTCTTTTCCACATCAGATACTGCTACTGTTTCTTTTTCCCTGGTGAAATCATTACTGAGCACTATTCCTCTCCAGCACACTGAAATGCAGAGTCCTCTGTCTCTTCTCTCAGCTTGTGGTCAGGAATATTTTTCCTGAAACTGAAAGCTGGCCAAGGGGTGCTTCCTGTTTTTTATTGGTTGTCAGTGTCTATTGGCTTATAAAACTTGTCATTCACAGCCTGGTAAGAAGACCAGGTAGATCATTCTGCTGAAACCATGCTTCCCTGATGTTCCATCAACCCAGGTATATGGGCCCTCTTCCAGGCACCACTGCCTGCCTTATTCTTCTCCCTTGAGATTTCGCACATAGCTCTGCAAGACTGTTCTCTCTACTCTTTGCTTGCTTACTTGCTGTCTTCTCACCATTCCATGGGCCTGTCTTTGTAGGGCACAGCCCAATGATGAAGACACTTGTTAATCTTCCCTCTTGTATTAGAGTATGAGTGTCCTGTCATTCTTGCTGTGTTGTGAAACAGATCTGAAAGTCTTTGGGTGTGAGTACCTTTATAAGGTGTGAAAAAATACAATAAATGCTGCTGCTGGATGTGGCACCATGTAGATGTTGGCTCCTTCCCAAAGTCAAAATAACCATGACAAACAAATGCTTCAGATACACTGAGGAAGTCACAACAGCATAACTACAGACACTCATGAAAGAGAATTTACAAAACTGGTTTCCAAAGCAATAAAATGATAGGATCAGTGTGTTAAAACAAAGGACAGTACTTTGATGGGTGTTAATGGCAATGCCTTTTACTGTACTAATTTTTTTGGGAAGGTGGGCTTTTACCATATTTTTAAATGCTACCTCATATAAATCAGTGAAATTATGACTATAGAAATGACTGTTCATTATTCCAAGAATAGATTGGATTGGGCTAGGCAGGGGACACGGGGAGAATGGCACATTGAGGACTATATGTATCTAGGCCCTGTGAAAGAAACATAAACATCACTAGTTGCCCCAATGAAGAATAATGTATAAGGAACTGATTAAACAGGTATGAAAGTATAGTGGGTTTCTAACTGGCAGTCAACTTATTAGACCCAGCTGAACTAAATTAGCATGGTGCTGGTGGCAGGAGGCCCACCTGCGGGTGGTTTTCAGTAGCATAAAGGCAGAAGAGGAGAAGCTGCAGAAGAACTGTTAGGGATGCTATTTGGGGAAGCTGTTGGAGCTGTTGGAAGGTTCTCCTGAGTGGTTCTGCTGGAGGACCTTGTAATCTTGGATTTCACAACGAACCTTGGAGAAGCTTTAGTCCTCACCTTGAGCATCACTTCCTGGCTCCAGAGGGAAAAATGCAGCATTGCTCAGCCTCATGAAGAAGATTGTTGTATGGGCTTTCCTGAAGGGAACATGGCTTTCTTCATTGCTGGAGGATCTTGGGACCTCATTGTTGAGGAGGATGGCTGTGATACTTTTTGGGGAACTCTGGTGCTTACCTTGAGCATTGTTTTCTAGCTCTAGTTCAGATCCCTCAGTTTGCTAGCACAGATTTTTCATCCTGCTGGCATAGGCTTTCTAGCTTCTGCCATTGACATTTGGCCTTTCCAGCACTGATCCATGAATGAGGTCTGCATGAATATTTGTGAGCTTGAGGCCTCCAGTGAAACCTGTGGGAGGCATTGTTATAAGTTCCAGGTTTTCAGCTGGGCTCATGCAGGATATTAGATTCTAGGTCCTCAGCTGGAGTCTTTAGTGTTAGATGTGTGAACAGATTTCCTGCACTTCTTATATGTGATTCTTAGGTGATTCATTATGAAATACTATTATAAAATGTGTCCTGTATTGTCTTATTTATTACCCCTTGTAAAAGCCACAGGCCATGACAGAGGGAGTAGAAAAAGAGATTAAGTAACACAGAGATAGGAAACAGGTGATACCTACTAGCTCTAGATTAGAAACAAAGAGAACTGGCTGGGTTTATTGGAATCAAGAAGCCTGGAGTAGGATCTTACTAGCTAGGTTCCTGATCGCTAGGGGTATCATGCTGAGCAGTGGGAACAGGCAACTTAAGGAAGGCCACAAAAGCTAAGTCTACCATGGTTCTCAACCTTTCTAACGCCGTGACCCCACAATACAGTTTCTCATGTTGCGGTGACTCCAACCCAAAAAATAATTTTGGTGGCTACTTCAAAACTGTAATTCCAAATAAATAACATTTTCCTATGGCTTTAAGCGAACCCTGTGTTTTGGTCCTTCGACCCCCACTGGGGTTGCGACCCACAGGTTGAGATCTGCTGCAAGAGATCACTGAGAGGTGGTCTCGGGAATGGATAGAAATTGGGAACTAACTGGAAACAGTTGCTCCTGGGCCCACCCTGGGGAGATGCTGCTGCACTGGGCACACGGATGGTCCCCTCCCTTCTGTCCATCTCTACGTGGCAGAACATAACAGCTGAGAAGTAGAAATCATACAATTCCCAGCACAAACATGGGGTAGGGGAGGTATGTAGCTGAGAGACAAGAGCTAATAGCTGGGACAGAGGCTAGAGAAAGAACGATGCTTAAAATGTCAAGAGTAATGCAAATATGTGGTAAAACATGTGTAGGATAGTAACACTTATTTAAGTCATAATTCAATATAGCAATCTAGCCTTATCCAATATAAATCTAACCTTTTAGATTAGGTAGTTTTAAAATAGAAATGTATGTGGACTGGTTTATTATTCTTCACAAAATAATAATGAGTAAATTATCCCAACTTGCAATACTATAGGAAAGAGAAAGTTTTAGTATTTAAAATATTTTTTTCTTCCAATTAGGAAGAAATTTAGTAGGAAATTTAAGAATTATGAATACATTTTAAAATTATCATAAGAAAAAATATAAAATTAAATGTTAAAACTGTGCAAGGCTTGCATGATTCAATTCTTTTTCCCAGTAGGTATTTTTTTTTTTTTTTTTTTAATGTGATAACACTCCACTCCTGGGAGGACAGGATGGAGAAGAGAGAAAACCAATTTCTATTGCTATATTGTTCAACCCTGCCATGTCTTCCTAAAAACCACTGTCCTGATCTCAACCTTCCTCTCACCACTCAACACAAAAATGTGATCCCCATCTTTCCTTGCCTGTTTTGTGTCTTGGGAGAAAGACACCCAGAAGTTTGCTCACTACTGTCACCTAAATATTGGTGTGTCCCAAATTCATAGGTTAAAACTTAATCTACGATGCAATCATATTAGAGAAGTGAGGCTGTAGGTGTAATGGAGACCACCTTTCCTGCTGTTGTGTGAGGAGAAGGCATTTTGTAAAGGCCAGGCCTTCAACAGACAGCATCCTTACCAGCATCCAGATCTTGAACTTTTCTGCTTCCAGAACTGTAAGAAATAAATTCCTGTCATTTATAAATTAGTATATGGTATGTTGAGAAGAAGCCTAAGTAGACATGAACTCTCACGTTACCTGGCTTCCAGTTGGATTTGGCCAGTGGAATGTGCTAGCAGAATAGAGAGACTAGAAAGTGACAGGAAACATTTTCCCAATGCCAGCCTTTGTTAAGCTTCATTTCTTATATTTTTTTCCATTTTTATGGATTATTGCACTTGTTATATGACCCCTTTTCATGGTTGCAGTATTTATTGGATTCTAAAGATGGCATATCATCCCTTAGCATTTTACACATAAAGGTATCAATGACCCCTTCTTTTCCTTGCAGTTGCATTAGTCATCTTAATATAACTATAACAAAATTCTTGAAATAAAAAACTTTAAAGAGGAAAGGTTGGGCTGGGGAGATAGCTCCGAGGCACAAGTGCCTGCTGGGCAAGTGCAAGGTCGTGAGTTCGAACCCTGGGCCCACCAAAAAAAAAAAAAAAAAAAAAA